>CM053029.1:238086771-238138405 GCA_028564925.1 Lithobates sylvaticus
GCTATTGTCTTCCGGATTCTCCTCCTGGCCAATCAGGACAGGAAGCGGGTCTTAAGACCGGATTGGCTGGGAAGAGAAGCAGAGGAAGCCTTGACCTGGATAGGGTAAGTGCGGACCTGGCGGGGGGGTTTTGTTTGTCACCCCCCCCCAAAAAAAAATGGAGCACCAACCGCTACTGTAAATAACCTAGTTAGTCAGGCTGAGAAGCCATTTGAGTTTAACAGAACACTGGTATATGGTAGTCATTGGGGCTCTTAGTCTTGTGGAAGCTCTGACCAGAGAGACTTGGAGCTTACACAGGGATTTTTTACTTTGGTTCAGTGGGTGAAATCGGCAGGGGGACAAAGAGGAGGAACATAAAAGCAGGGGAAATGCTCACAATAAAGGGTTAGTTCACCTTTTCAGAAAAAAGTTAATACTCTACACCCTCCCCACGTCTCCAGTGCCCACTGTACTTACCTCCATGGATGACAACATGCCCATGCAGCTGGTATAGCATTCCAGGGAATTGCAATCTCTGCTCATCTCCTCCTTCATTCTGCAGGGCTTTCAATATGGATTAGAATGATTCTGTGTGCAGGCTCTAACCAATCAGAATTGCCCTGTTTGCTCCCAGAAGCCCTACATAAAGAAAGGAGAGAAGAGAGAGGACTTTTCAAATCCCCAGTCCGCTACACCAGCTGTGTGGGCACTGACAGCTGATGGAGGAAAGTACAGTGGGGACTAGGATGGTGATGGGTGTTAGTTCACCCTTTAATTTTTTGTGAAAGGGTGAACTCAGACTTTAAATATAGAATTATTCGTTTTTCTCAAAATCTATTGAAACGTTAACATCCATAAGGAAAGCCAGAAAAAGATTGCAGAAATACAAGTCAAACAAAAAGAAATGGCAACATTATTCAATCTTCCTATTACAACATTGTTCAAACTTCCTATAACATTGTTTACACTTCAGTGCTCTGATTGTCTGTAAGGCTTCATATACACTGCTGGTGGTAAACGGATGTTTAGGAGCAGTTGGGCTTTTTTTTTCAGTTGCCCCTGAACTCTCCTCTATGTTATCTTATCAGTACATGTACACAGGGTCGTATATAGTCGTTTCTAGGCAGTTGAGTTTATAAGCATTTTTTGAAAAGCAAAAAAAAGCTTTCAGGGTGGATGTTCAGAGGCATTTGAAACGCCAAATGCCTGTAACAGCTTGTAAACGCGTGTAAACGCGGTAACTCGCATTTAGCCGCATTTCATTTACAGGCATTTTGAATTTTTGACTATTTTAAAAAAATGCTTCTAAATGCAAACGTTGCTAAACGCGGCTAAACACGGCATGTAAGCGCGGGCAAAACTTTTTAAACATCGGTTACTATCTGTCAAGTTAAATAGTGCAGGAGAGGTTGTAAAAGTCCTGTGTACATTAAGCCTTACTGTAACAGCAGACATGTGTTGTCACTTCACTCTTGCAGACTTTTATAGAAAGTAGAAGGAAAACTGCCAAATAGCTTGTGAGATGAGATCTACATCATAGATTTGTCAGACACTTAAGATAAGTGTCAGATGAAAGCTAATAAATGAGCCAATGCAAGGCCCTCTATTGCCTAACACATGTATACACACAACAAATGAGCATACATACCTTGAGAATAATTGGAACATGCAGTTACAATGTTTGCCCATTAAATAATAAGTGAAAGCTTTAGTTAAAAAAATCTGAATCAAACATGGATTCATGTACAGGGATGAGGTTTAGGTTCTCAGTTATTCCTGCAAGTGCAAGGTTGGTGGACCTGGCAAAATAATGAGGAAATTCACCACAGTAACTATAATGATCTGCCTGGCCTTTGATCTTGGGTCAGCTGGTTTAGATAGGGCCAATAAAGAGTATTTTTTTCATGTTATCCTGGAAGTCTCATTAAATGGACCTTCTACCCTCTGTATTGTATTTAGAATTTTTTGCTTTGTTATTTTTTTGTCCTTCCTGTGGGTTATCTGTGGGTATAGGATTGTGTATATGGAGGTTTTCTTCAATTGGTCAAACTAACAGCTAAGACAGATTATAGATATCCATTTAAACTGTATATCTAGCTACTGGCCTAAAGTCCTGTCCTAATATTACGCATGCAGTGAAAAAATATATAAGCTATCAAAATAGAAAATGCTGCGATAATTAGAGGCAATGTATATTAAAAGAGTATCGCTTGTAAGCACACTTTACATCTTAGCTAGAAATCGAATATTACGCTACAAAAAAACATGTTTATGTACATTTACATGAAAGGTGCAAGCAACCAAAAATGCTTTTTTGGTTGCTTATACCTTGCATGTACATGCAGTAGAGTAGAGGGTTACAACTATTGACAGTGTTTTATTTGCTGTCTTCCTGTTCTGGTGGTGCCTCATCCCTCATGTCTTGTATGGGCATTAGAGGGATAGAAATAAAGAAATATCTTCCCAGTGACATCACATTAAGTAAAAAACGGATACAGTTTATCTCTTCCTAACCCCTCTATGGAAAAAATCTGCTGAAGTAAGGCTTTAAAGGTTATGTCAAGACAAATAAAACAATGTAAGACAGAAGAAAAATACTTATTGATCTCCCAACAATCAAGTATGCTCCTAACTTCCTTTTTGATCTGACAACACAATCTTTTGGCATTGATGAAATGGTATATACCTGGATAGGAAAGTGGTTGCAGGAGAGTATCTGGAGGATAGTGATATAAATGGCATATTTCCTGAATGGTCTGGAGTTGTGAGCGGGGTGCTCCAGGACTCTGTCCTGGGACAGATTCTGTTTAACACGTTCATAATCAATATAGAGGTTGGAATAAATAGTTCAACCTCATTTTATTTTTTCTAAACAGGATATAGCAATGTTAGAAGAATAATTAGGTACAATAAAAGGGTGGGCAGCTAATTGACAGATGAGGTTCAATGTAGGATAATGTAAAGTAAAGCACTCAGGAGTTAAAAATATGCATGGAAGTTACATGCTAGGGGGAGATCCTCTGGGGGAATCAAGGATGGAAAATAATCTATGGATCGAAGTAGATGACAGACTTGGCAATAGCATAAAAATTCAAGCTGCAGCAAGCAAGGCCAGCAGATTATTAGCACTAATTCAAAAGGGTATTTACTCAATAGATACAACTATATTTCAACCACTTTACAAAACTCTGGTTCAGCCACATCTTGAGTATGCTATGCAGTTCTGGTCACCAATCTTCAAGAAGGATGTGCTTGAATTAAAGTAAGTCCAGAGAAGGGCAACAAAGCAAATAAGGTGGCTCAAGGATTTTAGTTATGAGGAATGACTACAAACATGAAATCATTCTCCCTGGAGAAGAGGCGTTTAAGAGCGGATATGATAGCAATATACAAAGCTTTGAATGGTAACTCTTGCATTGGAATGAAACATATTAATTATAAGTCTCTAAAGAACATGCGGTCACACAATCAAATTGGATGAGAAATGGTTTCAATCTTAAACTGCATAGGTGGTTTTTTGCTGTTAGAGCAGTTAGGATGTGGAACCCCCTCATGGTGTCAGCTGAAACTGTAGAGAAGTTCACAAATTTTTTGAATGTGTGGTTTTTATTTTGTTTTTTTTATTTATAGTTTTTAATACAATACAGCTGAAAAGCAGAAAAGTAAATTAATATATATATATAAAAAAAAAAAAAACCTAAACACAAGGATTACAGGTACAGTACAAAATATGACCCTATAGATTGACAATACTGCTGACCAAAGGTGTCTCTGTTGCTCTTCCTTATAGAAGCTGTATTACTAGCCAGAACACCAGGAGAAAACAAAGGAGAAAAACATACAGTATAGGCAAACTGCAATAAACTATTACCTGTATACCTGTACTCTTTTTTTTCCCTCCTTCTTTAGTTTAAATATGCTTTCTTCTTTTCCTTCTTATCTCTTCCCCCTCTCTAAACTCCTTACTTATATATATATATATATATATATATATATATATATATATATATATATATATATATATATAAGATAACATCCTTAGTATATAACCAGATGGTTACCAATCAACCAAGAAATTTGCAGGTAACAGTACACCATTTTGATCAAAAGAGAAAAAAATAAAAAATAAACATAATGCAGATAAACATCAGACTTATAGAGATGTTGAAATTTAAAGGAGTTGTAAAGGCAGAAGGTTTTTATCTTAATGCATTCTATGCACTAAGATTTAAAAAAAAAAAAACTTCTGTGTGTATCAGCTTCCCCAGCAACCCCTAATTACTTACCTGAGCCCCTTCTCTCTCCAGCGATGTCCAGGAATGTCTAAGTGTCCGGGACACTCCTCCTGATTGGCTGAGATACAACAGCAGCACCATTGGCTCCCGCGACTGTCAATCAAAGAGTTCTGAGTCGGCTTGGGTTCCCCCATAGAGAGCTGCTGGCCGAGGGGGCACTCAATAGGAGGGAGGGGCCAGGAGCAGTAAAGAGGGATCCGAGAATAGGAGGATCCAGGCTGCTCTGTGCAAAACCAACTGATAGAATAAAAATACATGCTTATTCTTACTTTCTCTTCTTTCCTTAAAACACCCCCCCCCCCAAAAAAAAAAATAATAGAAGACAAAACAAACTAAAAAAAAGACAAAAGTTGCTCCCTCCCCTTCTCACCTGGCATCCATCCCTGGTCCTAGCAAACCTGATATAAAATCCTAGAAATTAATCCTCTAATACTAAAGGAGACTGGTCTCTATTTGAGAGCTACGAGTCCATAGTCTCCAGTATTTCTCACTCGTTTCTTCACTATTTCTACCATCGTGAGGTCTTCCATTTCCTAAATTTCTGTAATTCTAGCTAGACAGTGAGTTTTAGTTGGACTTTTCCAAGTGCTGTATACATGCTTTTACAGCCATTATAAGGTGTCTCAACAATGAGTTTTTGTAGCTTTTATTGGATAAGGGTGTATCATGGAGTAAGTATGCTGAGAGTTTCCTCTTAACCACTTAACCCCCGGACCAATTTGCAGCCAAAGGACCAGGCCCCTTTTTGCGATTCGGCACTGCGTCGCTTTAACTGACAATTGCGCGGTCGTGCGACGTGGCTCCCAAACAAAATTGGCGTCCTTTTTTTCCCATAAATAGAGCTTTCTTTTGGTGGTATTTGCTCACCTCTGCGGGTTTTATTTTTTGCGCTATAAACAAAAATACAGCGACAATTTTAAAAGAAATGCAATATTTTAAACTTTTTGCTATAATAAATATCCCCCAAAAATATATTAAAAAACATTTTTTTTTCCTCAGTTTAGGCCGATAAGTATTCTTCTACATATTTTTGGTAAAAAAAATTGCAATTATCGATTATTGATTGGTTTGCGCAAAAGTTATAGCGTTTACAAAATAGGGGATAGTTTTATAGCATTTTTATTTAATATTTTTTTTTTACTAGTAATGGCGGCGATCGGCAATTTTTATTGTGACTGCGACATTATGGCAGACACATCGGACATTTTTGACACATTTTTGGGACCATTGTCATTTATACAGCAATCAGTGCTATTTAAATGCACTGATTCCTGTGTAAATGACACTGGCAGTGAAGGAGTTAACCACTAGGGGCGGGGAGAGGTTAAGTGAGCCCTGTGTGTGTTTTCTAACTGTCTGGGGGCGTGGCTTGGCATGTGACGTCACTGATCGTCTTTTCCTATGACAGTGAACAGACAAACAGTAACAGTGTCACTAGGAAGCACGGGAGAGGTTTGTTTACACATACCTCTCCCCATTCTTCAGCTCTGTGACCCGATCGCGGGACACCAGCGGCAATCGGGTCCGCTGGTCCCACGGCCGCGGTCACGGAGCTCAGGACCGGGTCGCAAGCGCGCGACCCATGGCTGGGCTCTTAAAGGGCAACGTACCTGTACGTTGATGTGCCCAGCCATGCCATTCTGCCGACGTATATGTGCAGGAGGCGGTCCTTAAGCGGCTAAGAGACACACCAGTTAGTTTTTTTTTATTCTTTATTTGAAAAAAAGCATATGGTGGAACAGAAATCACAACAACATTGTTTGTATTGTAGTTCACCTCGATGGGTCAGGCCACGTAAACATACATCATGGAACAACTGGTAATAACCAGTTAGTTTTTTAACCGTATGTTCAACCATATCCTAGAAGTCTTTCAGTTTCGAACATTTCCAAAAAATTTGAAATAGGGTACCATCCAATTTACTGACAGTGCCAACAGATGTCTGAGGTCTGGGGAAACATACAAAGCAAAAATTATGGTGTTTGATACCATCTTGTAAGGAGTTTTTATCCTCCTTCTTGATATCTGCTTGCCACAGAGGATCCATTTATGTTTGCATGGAGGTAAATCTTTCCCATTGTTGGAGAAAGGAAAGCTTCTGTGGGGCATTCGCCATTTTAAGCACAGATGGGACAGTGAGTGCCTCATTGGTTTCCCTGCAAGGCAGGACTGCTGAAACTTAGGTCTCTTACATTAGAATACCTATCCAGCAAAGTGTGAAGATATGCACCCAGCTGGGAACAGTAAAGGAAGACCAAAGTGTGGGAGAATGTCTTTGAAATTTCATGACTGGTCATAAGCCGCTTTTCTTAATAGAAATGCAACAGGCGGTAGGGTCCATGACGAATAAGTACATCAAATTCATGATCATTAAGTCCAGGATTAAAGGCTGGGTTGCCAAAAATTGGAGTTAATGAACTAGGTAAAGGTGAAAGATCTGTATGTTTAAAAACTGATCTAACAGCTATAAGAGTAGCTCCAGCCAATGAAGGCCATGTGAACCTGTTTAGGGAAAGGGAGCCTTGACTGCTGGAAGCATGGCATCACTGTGGGTGTGAACATAAAAGGGAAGTGAAGTAGCTCTCTTAGGACTGGCTAAAAAGATCTGAACTCTAGCAAAAAGCACGTCCAACTGTTTTGAGGAGATTCAGCTGTCACAAGAGTTTCCAATGCTCCCACCCGTTGTGATGTTTTGTCACAGCTCTATAGGCGGTTTTGACCTTGCTAGCATCTGATGTTGCTTTATGGGCTATGCCCTCAAGTTAAATTCTGGGGTCAGTCTATTGCTTGTCTGGCACTGATCGTAAGGACAGGCCTCTTAGACTATGTGAGTTTTTATTTTATGGGTGTTCACAGTATAACTGTGTCTGGCATTGTTGTTTGGTACATTAGGAAAGTCGTTAATTTCCCAAAGTGCAATAAAGCTGTGGCCTTGCCCTATTTCCAACCTAATCAGAATCCGTGTCATAGTTAATCGGGTTGAAAAAAAGACACAAGTCCATCCAGTCCAACCATAAAAATAAATAAATAAAAAATAATATCATACAATCCCATATACACAATCTTATACTCACAGTTGATCCAGAGGAAGGCGAAAAACCCCAGCAAAGCATGCTCCAATTTGCTCCAGCAGGGGAAAAAAAATCTTTCCTGATCCCAGAGAGGCAAACGGATTTTTCCCTTGATCAACTTTACCTATAAAGTTTAGTACCCAGTTATATTATGTACATTTAGGAAAGAAAATCCAGGCCTTTCTTAAAGCAATCTACTAAGCTGGACAGAACCACCTCTGGAGGGAGCCTATTCCACATTTTCACAGCTTTTACTGTACAGAATCTTTTCCGTATTTGGAGATGAAATCTCTTTTCTTCTAGGCATAAAGAGTGCCTCCTTGTCCTCTGTGTTGACCGTAAAGTGAATAACTCAACACCAAGTTCACTATATGGACCCCCTATATATTTGTACATATTGATCATATCCCCCCTTAATCTCCTCTACACAAGAGAGAATAAATTCAGTTCCTCTAATATTTTCTCATAGCTGAACTCCTCCATGCCTCTTATTATCTTTATGGGGGTAAGGTATTGGTTTATTAGTTGGTCATAATTGAGCCTATACATCTCAGCAGTCAAGGGTGTTGGGTGACCTCTGTCGGGATGGCCTCATCTGAAATCCAGGGCAGTCCAGCTATACAAGAATACAAGGTAGAGAAATATGTAAAACAACAGTCTCACACACACTCACACACACATTCTCAGGTTGTCTTTATCTAACCTTACTAACTATGTAAATACAGTGCGTATCAGAGCTTCTTCAACAATTACATAATGAGCAGCTTTGTTAGCCTTGACCAGTGATTTTTCTTGGACTACAGAATACCCCCCCCCCCCCATATGTTATTGGAGATGAGCGAAGATGCTCAGGAGAAAAGAACTGGTCAGGGCTGACAATACTGTTTCCGTTTTCAGACTGCAAAGGGATAGACATGTGCTATTAGTTTCGTACAAAACGAAAATTCGTACAAATTTCCTGAAATTCGTACATTCATACGAATCCGAAATATGAATTTTTATGCATACGAATTCCGTACGAAATACGAAATTTCGTTTACGAATTTCAGATACAAATTCATTACAAAAATTCATAATTAACGAAAAGTTAACGAACCTAAAAGTTAAAAACCCAGGAAGTCAGCACAGCACAGGGATGGTGGGAACCCCACATAATGATAAATTTGTCAAAACGAAAATTCATAATTGTTACGAAAAGTTAATGAACCTAAAAGTTAAAACCCCTAGGAAGTCAGCACAGGGATGGTGGGAACCCTATGGGAATTTCTATGCTTACGAATTTCATACGAAATACGAAATTTCATTAACTATTTTCGGAATTTCGGATCCAAATTAACAGAAACATGACTGGTGTTTTGTTCACCAATCAAAGGAAGTCAGCACAGGGATGGTGGAAACCCCTCATAATGGGCACAGCGGGTGTACAGACCTGAAAACTCAGCACAGGGATGGTGGGAACCCCTCATAATGGGCACAGCGGGTGTACATACCCAGGAACTCAGCACAGGGAATGTGGGACACCCCTCATAATGGGCACACAGCAGGTGTACAGACCCGGGAACTCAGCAAAGGGATGGTGGGAACTCCTCATAATGGACACAGCAGGTGTACAGACCCGGGAACTCAGCACATGGTGGGAACCCCTCATAATGGGCACAGCGGTGTACAGACCCAGGAACTCCATACAGGGATGGTGGGAACCCCTCATAATGGGTACAGCGGGTGTACAGACCTGGGAACTCTGCACAGGGATGGTGAGAACCCTATGGGAATTTCTATGCTTACGAATTTCTTACAAAATACGAAATTTCGTTAACTAATTTTGGATCCAAATTAACAGAATCATGACTGGTGTTTTGTTCACCAATCAGAGGAAGTCAACACAGCACAGGGATGGTGGGAACCCCTCATAATGGGTACAGTGGGTGTACATTCAGACCCGGGAACTCAGCACAGGGATGGTGGGAACCCCTCATAATGATAAATTCATCATAACGAACTTACGTTATTTTTACGAAAAGTTAACAAAACTAAAGGTTAAAAACCCAGGAAGTCAGCACAGCACAGGGATGGTGGGAGCCCATCATAATGATAAATTCATCATAACGAACTTTCGTTATTTAATGAAAAGTTTACGAATCTAACGAAAATTCGTATTTCGTACGAATCCGAATTGAATTTCGTACACGAATTCCGAAATACGATTTTTTTTTTCGTACGGAACGAAACGGAACGAAACAAAACAATTTTTTGATGGCGCCCATGTCTACAAAGAGATTGTGTTGTCAGCTCAAACATGAAGTTAGGAGTACACTAGGTTTCTGGAAGATTAATATATATTTTTCTATACTTGCAGCATTTTTAAAGATACAAAACACAGGAAATGTATTGCAGAGAAAAACACACATGTAGCACACATGATTCCATGTTTTTCAGTCCTTAGCATGATTGTACCTAGAAAAGGTACAATACAATGGAAGTTTTCCCTGCTAAACTATGTAGTACAAATCCACCCAGAAATCAGTCACTGTGTTAACATTTGTAGTCTATCTGCCTTTGTACAACACTTTGAAATGCATGTGGAGTATTGTAATAAATAACATTTAATAATATAGCTATTTTCCTACAAAACCACCAAGATATTTCCAACCATCACTGCATTTGGTAATGTATGTGATACTGCTATTAATTTTGCAACATTAGGGCAGTAAGACATCAAAGAAATGTATTTTGAAGAAAAGATAACAACCACATAATTAAGTTCCTCACCACAGCACTACGCTTAAAGCACTGATGAAAGGTAAACAGACCTAAAGTATGTTTCATGATGATTTCTCTTTAAAGCCTTGTCATTTCCTTCTAGTCTATTTTTATTTTTAGAAAAGCCTTCTCTTAAACTTAGAGATATTTATCGAGCATAACATTTTATTTATTTTAATACATAAGAAGAAAGGTTTAGATATTCCTATAATGGTACCATTAAGCAGATATAAAAACAATTATCTCCTAAGCCTGGATTGAGCTGATTCACAACAGCCTACATACATGTAAATACTAGTTCAGGACCCAAGGCTTCCAGCACTTCCAGACTCATTAGTGTACTGAACTGTGATTAAACAACAACATTGGGGGGGTTTACTAAAACTGGACCACACAGAATATGGTGCAGCTGTGCATAGCAACCAATCAGCTTTCAGTTTTTTTTTGTCAAAGCTTAACTGAACAAGCTGGAGTTAGAAGCTGATTGATTACTATGCACATCTACACCAGATTCTCTGTGCTCCAGTTTTTGTAAATTCCCTCCATAGTACCTTCTTCCTTGTAATTTTTGCCCCGCAAGCTCTCCTTTAACTACTGGGATGCCAAATCCTGCTCCTCATCGCAATCTCTCAGCTGTGCGATCATTCACCACTCTTGGGAGCTCATCTCCATTTATCTTGCATCCTAGAAAACATGATCTACTTCCCCCAATAGATATGAGCTCTGATAAATACAAAAATAACTGTTTCTCCTTGTGAAATACAAATGGCACCTTATTTGAAATATTTTTAACTTAATTCACAATCAATCTTTAGGTTCTAGCTTGTATATATACTGCAGTGTCATGCACAGGAACCCTCAATTTTTCACTCTGCAGAGACAAGATACCACCTTGGTCATTCACTTCAGTCCTTTCACCCTCCTACTCAATGCATTTCAGACCTAGGCTTATTCATCAGGAGAAACTCTTTACTGATTTCACTTTTGTAAAATTGTTGAACTCCGGGAAAAAAACCAAGCCCAGTGTACCAGGCTTAGTTGTTGGTATAACCATAGCAAGAGTGCTGCAACCCTGCAGGCTCCCCATAATAAAAAGTAACTATGTTTTTCTTTTGGAGGGTGGTTGCAAAAATTAAATTTACCCCCACAAAACACACCTAATGATCAAAGATGAACTTTCCTTGTCACAAAAGTGATCGTATATTTACACATGAATTACTGTATCTTTAACAAACCTGTAATTATTCTCTGCTATTAAATTATTCTCTTCAATGTATTTTGCTATCATTCCTTACAATATACTAATTTTAGCACAACACCAGGCTTACTGGATTATAGTGTTCCATATCTAGCTTTGTAGTGTTTTTTTTGTAGATTTTTATTTTATTTTATTTTTTTTAAAGTTTTTATTGAGATTTATAAAAGCAGTACAATTCAGTAGTGATTTCTGTAAGAACATTTTTACAGTATAGAGTCAATTTATGATAAATCAGTTACAATAAGATAAATCAGTTACAAATAAGATATAACAAGGGGTTGTAGACAGGCTTCGCCAAGATAAATATCTCAATGTAGTAATTTTGTTTTCAAAGGGTCAGTTCACTTTCAAAGTACATTGTATTTACTCATAGTCCCCCTGATCTAAGTACTCCCCAGCATGCCCTGTGCTCCATGATGCGCTGCAATTCTTTTTAGAAAAAAAATATCATCAAGTTACTACCATTGCGGAGCATTAGCTACTAATGCTATCGGTAGCTAAATTGATTTTAAAATATTATGCTGATCCACTAGCTTTTGTATATTGAGCCAGTGGCATGGAATAACCTGACTTTTTCAAGAGTGAACCAGACCTGTTAAAAGGTGTACTTGAATTTTACCTTACCTCATACAGTACTTTTTGGACATCTCTAGAGGCCTGTTTTCAGTGTTACCATGCTGGGTGCCAGGAATTCTTCCATACGTTCATATGGACATACTTCCTGAACGTATGAACCTGCTATTCCCTCCCCTTAAAGCCTAAAATTAGCGTGATATGTTTTCTATTGACTAACATTGGAAAAAAAAAAAAAAAATTTCTGAAAAATACACCAACCTTTGACACTGTCCCCAAAGTCTGAATGCTCTGAGGTTCAGTGTTGGTTCACTCCAAGGTGAGGCCTGGGATTTAAGGACAGTTTTTGGGATGCATCCCAAAGCCACCATTGAAAATTGTGATCAGTGATTACTCCCTGCACGGTATCTATAGAGGAGCAACATTGTCCCCTTAGGTTGCTCTCCCAACTTGGACTATAAACATCTCCTCTCTCCTCATCTCCATTACATATACAGTAAGTAGCTCTCAGAAGATAAAGCTGATAACATTGTTTAAAGTTACATAAACCCCACCATGAACTTATTTGCTCCCTTTTGGTATGCTAAATATAATATTGTAAGGCCCCTTTCACACTGGGCGTTTTTCAGGCGGTACAGCGCTAAAAAAAGGGCCTGTACAGCGCCTGAAAAAATCCGGCCCCATTCACTCCAGTGTGAAAGCCGGCGGGGCGCTAGCAGGACGGTCAAAAAAAGTCCTGCTAGCAGCATCTTTGGAGCGGTAAAGGAGCGGTGTATTGTATCCTACCCATTGAATTCAATGGGACACCGCGGTAATACCGTGGCAATGCCGCGGCAATACCGCTACGGCGGCGCTTTGCAGGGGATTTTAACCCTTTTTCGGCTGCTAGCGGGGGTTAAACCCGCACCACTAGCGGCCGAATACTGCGGCTAAAACGACGGTAAAGCAGCGCTAAATATAGCGCTGTTTTACCGTCGCCGCCGCTCCCACCCCAGTGTGAAAGGGGCCTAAGTGTTTTGTTATATCTGTTCAAATGCAAAAACCCTTTGGTTTTGCCAGAAATATTGAGAGCTCATAATTTTCTGTGCTCTCTGCCTGTGCACAAGCAGGGTTTTTGGAGATAAGGGGTGGGTGAAGAGGTATGTGATAGAATTTTTTTAATGTGCAGAGTTGACAGAGTTGGCTTAGGAATTCAGAGCTGTGTTAACATGTCAATGAGGAAACTAGGAGAGCACTCTATTTCTCGCACACCAACAGTTATTTTTCTAAACATGCAGCATGTTTAGATACGTAAAACATGGGAGAAAACACATGCATTCCAAAGACGTATTAACAACTTAAGGACCGAGCCTCTCGGTTAAAAACATTATTTTTTGCTAGAAAATTACGTAGCACCCCTAAACATTATACATTTTTTTCTAACATCCTAGACAATAAAATGGCGGTCGTGGCAATACTTTCTGTCACACCGTATTTGCGCAGCGGTCTTACAAGCACACTTTTTTGGGAAAAAATACACTTTTTTGAAT
Source organism: Lithobates sylvaticus (assembly GCA_028564925.1). Lineage (NCBI taxonomy): Eukaryota > Metazoa > Chordata > Amphibia > Anura > Ranidae > Lithobates > Lithobates sylvaticus. Next base: position 238,100,240 of record CM053029.1, read on the forward strand.
TAAAAAAATAAGACAACAGTAAAGTTAGCCCAATTTTTGTTATATTGCGAAAGACAATGTTACGCCAAGTAAATTTCTACCCAACATGTCACGCTTCAAAATTGCTCCCGCACGTGGAATGGCTACAAACTTTTACCCTTAAAAATCTCCATAGGCGACATTTAAAAAATTATATATGTTGCATGTTTTGAGTTACAGAGGAGGTCTAGAACTATTGCCCTCACTCTACTGATCGATTTCTTATTTATTTGACCTTATATTTTTTATATTTACACTGTTCTTTTTAAAAAAAAATTGTGTCACTTTTATTCCTATTACAAGGAATGTAAACATCCCTTGTAATAGAAAAAGAGCATGACAGAACCTCTTAAATATTAGATCTGAGGTCAAAAAGACCTCAGTTCTCATATTTACACTAAAATGCAATACATTTTTTTTTTTTAAATGGTGCCATTTAAAAATAAAATAAAAAAATGTCCCTTCAAGACCTATGGGCGGAAGTGATGTTTTTACGTCGCTTCCGCCGTGCAATGATATGGAGATGGGTGGGGGCCATCTTCCCCTCACTCGTCTCCATACCCAGGTAGGAGAAGCATCCGATCACCTCCGCCGCTACCGGCGGCACCGGTAAGGGGGCCCCTCTCCCGCCGCCGATAAAAGTGATCTTGCGTTGAATCCACCGCAGAGACCACCATTATCGGAAACCGGACCACAGGCCGAAGAAGAGAATAGCGGGGTTATGGCAGCTAGCTGCTGCCATAACAACGATATTCCTCTTCAAAGTTAGAACATATATACGCGTGCGTCGGTCCTGAAGTGGATAAATATGTTTTTTTTTTTTTATTATATTTTTGTCTTGGCATACATTTTGAGTTCAATTCACAGCAAGTTAAAAGGATAAAAGGTTTCTGACAGGAATGCGCAGATATTTTTCTGCTCTCACAAAAGAAATGCTGCCACCACATCCAATGACTTGTAAACTGCAATTGATTAGCTACAACTGGAGAGAGCAAAATCTGGTGCAGCTCTGCATAGAAAGAATTAGCTTTGAGGCCGGGTTCACACTGGTGCGACAAACGCTCCGACATTGGGAGCTCATGTAGCATGACCTGTGAAAATCAATGTTTCCCTGTGGGAGCCGTCCTAACTGGTCTGACACAAGTCGGTCCGATGTACTACTTTGTACTACTTTGGTCCGACTTTGATCCTACTTTGATCCTACTTCAGCCCATTGACTATCATTGAAGTCAGATCAAAGTCGGATCGCCATCTTGCATGATCCGACTTTGGCATGCGACTTGTGCTCTGATGATCTTGAGAGGGGAAAATTCCACTAGACAGGTTTTTAAAGTAATTTATTAGGCAGCTCCGGGGGTCTTCTTTTTCTGACTTCTGGGGTCTCTTCCGACTTCTCAATGCTTTCCGGTTCTTCTCCGCGCTCTCCTGCCTCTTCTGCCAGGCTCCTCCGCTATCTTCTTCCAGCTCCTTCTAGCTCTTTTACTAGCATTGGCCCGGTCTTCTTCCCTCTTCTGTTCTTCCGATGTTGACATGACGCTCTTTCCTGCTGTAATGCTGTGTACGAGGTGCCCAACGACTTATATAGGCAGGGGCGGGGTCACTGGATGACATCACCTGGTGACCATGCCCCATGCCTAAATAAATCGTTGCCCACTGTGCACACAGCCTTACAGCGGGAGAGCGTTGTGTCAACATCGGACGAACAGAAGAGGGAAGAAGACCGGGCCAACGCTAGTAAAAGAGCTGGAAGAAGCTAGTGGAGGAACCCGGCAGAAGAGGCTGGAGAGCGTGGAGAAGAGGCCGGAGATCGGGAGAAGAACCGGAAAGAGACAAGAAGACCCCCCCATGCTGCCTAATAAATTACATTAAAAACCTGTCTAGTGTGTTTTTTTTTATTGCCACTTTTTTCCGCAGGTGAATGGGTAGGGGTACAATGTAGGGTGGGGGTCTGGGATCTGGGGGCCCCCTTATTAAAGGGGGCTCCCGGATTTCAATGAGCCCCCCGCCAACAGACCCTGACAACCAACGGCCAAGGTTGTCAGGAAGAGGCCCTTGTCCTCATCAACATGGAGACAAGGGCGCCCCCCTGCCCCAAAGCACCCACCCCCCATATTGAGGGCATGCGGCCTGGTGCGGTTCAGGAGGGGGGCCGCTCGCTCGTCCCCACCCCTTTTCCTGACCGGCCGGGCTGAGTGCTCGGATAAGGGTCTGGTATGGATTTTGGGGGAGCCCCCACGCCGGTTTTTAGGCGTGGGAGTTCACCTTAAAATCCATACCAGACCCAAGGGCCTGGTATGCTCTTGGAGGGGGAACCCATGCCATTTTTTTATTTAAAATTTGGCGTAGAGTTCCCCCTCAAGATTCATACCAAACACAGTGCCTGGTATTGGCAGGGATCCAATCGGATCCCTGTTCATGTAAAGTCGGATGTATGTCGGCTTCAAGTCGCAGGGCAAAGTCGGATCCAAAGTAGGACGGCTGTCGTGTCGCACCAGTGTGAACCCGGCCTGAGTCTTTTTTTGTCATAGCTTAATTGAAGCTGAAGTTAGAAGCTGATTGGCTATCATGCACAGCTGTACCCGATTTTTTTTTTTTAATACAAACGATTTTATTGAAGAAAATCATAAAGTACAAAAGAGTTATACATCAAAAAAAAAGTAGTACAATGAGGAGTACACATACTTGTAATTCTAGCACATGTTCAGTTTACAGAAGATGGTGATGACCAGGTGGAGGTCAAGTGGAGAGAGTGTCTGATGTGGAAAACTTTGCCTGATATGGAGGCGTGTGGTATCTCGCCACCCGACGCCCACCTGTATAGTCCACAAATACATGTATTCCATAGGCTGAAGAAAAAAACATAGAAACTAAAACTCATGAACAGGGACCAAAGGATGCTACGGGACATCCGATTGGGAGGTGCTGGTAGTTAAGCATCCTTGACACAGGAGAACACATGTAGGAGAAGGGGAGAGGGGAGATCACGGGGACCAGGACTTCCATTTCAGATCATAAATGGGGGTTGTGTCCATAATAGTGTGGAACACTTTTTCCATTAGTTGGATGGCCGCCATGCGTTTCAGGACTTGGTCCCAAGGGACCCCTGGGGTGCGCCAAAAGAGGGCGATAGCGCAATGGACCACGCTAAATATAGTGTAGGCGAGCTTTTGATCAGGGGGGTGGCCCCAGGGATTTTGGCAAAAAATAAGCACATTTGGTGAGTAAGAGTGAGTGAGATAACAGTGATCTCAGCTACCTTCTCAGTCACTTGTTGCCATAGAGCCCTTAAGGAGGCGCAGCTCCAAAAGATGTGTAAGTGAGGGCATCCTCTAAAGCATTTCTCAGTGACTGAGGGAAAAAATGTGTGGATTTTCGCTGGGGGATAGTACCACCTGGTGTGGAGCTTTACTACCGTTTCTTTCACAGTTACAGATTTCGTGCATTTGTGCATGTTTGAGATGCGAGTCAGCCACTCTTCAGGGGAGGCCTCCTCGTCAGTCTCTGCCTCCCATTGAAGTATTGCTGAGGATTTATCTGGAAGAACTAGACTACCCAGGTAGCTGTACAGTAGGGAAATTGTACCCCTATCTCTAGAAGTGGGGCTACATAAGTCTTCAAATGTAGTGAGGGGGTTGGCTTTATACCGGGGGTAGTGTGAGTCGTAGAAGTGCCTGATCTGCAGGTATTTGTAAAATTCTGTCCTGGGAAGGGAGTGGGAAGATTCTAAGGATAGGAAGGAGCGGATCACCCCGTCCTTCAGTAGAGAGTCCAGGGTGATCAGATCCCCCGACATCCATAGGGCAAATGAGTTTGGGTTCGAGAACGCTGCTGGGAAAGAGGGGTCACCAACAAAGGAGGCCAACCTCGGGTGGGATAGGAGAAGGCAGAATCTATGTTTATATAGAGACCACAGGTACAGGGATTGACCAACTACAACTTTTAGAGGAGAGATGTCCTTAGGGCAGATCAATTTAGCCCATTAAAGGCCTGGGAGGTAGAAGGGGACTATTGAGGCCCATTCGAAGCGGAGCAAGGGTATACTGTGAGGGGAGATGTGCCATTGGGCAAGTTGTAGGAGTCTAGCTGAGAGGTAGTACAGCCAGAGGTTTGGTAAACAAGGGCCGTGATTCTTTAAATCATTTGTTTGTCCAGACGAGGTTTTTAATTTACAAATTTGTTCACATCACGTTGTACTTGTTCAATCGTCTGTTTGGACATGTATTTGGGAAGGGCTCCAAAAAGAAATAACAGTTTGGGAAGTATAGACATATTCACTGCTTGTATCCTGCCTAAGAACGTGATGTGGAAAGAGCACCAAGAGTGTAGTAGCTGTCTGATGCGAGAAAATGCAGGGGGGTAGTTGGAGTAATATATTTTATGTATGGAGGGGGCTCGTTTTTTTCCTAGGTAGGATAATGTCGGGCCATCAGTAGGGAAGCCGAAATTGGATTGGATCAGGGAGGAAACGCTTTGGTGGAAATTAATTGAGAGGGCCGAGCATTTTGATAGGTTGACCCCTAGGCCTGAGACTTCTTGGAACTTATGGAGGGTGACAATAAGGTTTGGGATTGAAACTATAGGGTCTGGCAGGAACATTAGAACGTCGTCTGCATATAAGCTTAGTTTGAATTTGTGTTCTCCCTTAGTATATCCCTTAATATTACTATCTAATCGGATAGCTTGGGCAAGGGGTTCAATGGCAAGGGCAAACAAAAGAGGTGACAAGGGGCATCCCGTCTTGTACCTCTACCTAAAGTGAAATAGTCAGAGTTTCAGCCTGGGAGTCTAATTCGAGTGCAGGGGTGGTGGTACAGGGCCCGGAACCCATGAGTGAAGGCCCCTGTGAAGCCAAATTGTGCAAGAATCTGTTCTAGATATGGCCAGAGGACACTGTCAAAGGCCTTGTGTATATCCAGGCTTATGAGGAGGACCTTACAGGAATGTAGATCAGCGTCTTGGATGATGTTGGATGCAAGTCTGATATTGTCTGTGAGTTGTCTGGAAGGGATAAATCCTGTCTGGTCAGCTGTACCAGATTCTGCACTCTCCAGTTTTAGTAAATCAACCCCACTGTATATTAAAGTTGTGTTATTGGATTTGGATATACTTGAAGATTTATGTTTGGACCATTACTGTAACTGAAGGCCTTACTGACTAAGAGGGAAGCTCAAAAAGTAGTAAAGGGTCAGGTTCTCTACCCAGAGTATTTACATTGAAATGGATTTATTGTGCAGGCAGCTGGAATTGCCTGCTATGCACTTACAACTCTGGACTAGGTAAATAGTTAACATGACAGATTTGTTTTATGCCATATCCTGCAAATCATTTACCAACTTAATTTTTGTCACACATTGCATCAAATTTTTCCCAATACATGTTTGTTCTCTGCTTTATATGAAGCATTCCTGGGATATTGTGCATAAGACAGCAGAACATTTTACAGAAGAAACCTCCCTTGGAAATAATGGTGTATAACACACTCCACTGGGTCTGAAATTTGTTTCGAGATCAGAATGAAGAGAAGGAGGTCACCAAATCCATGTGGAGTTTTGACAACTAATTACTATCTAAAAGAGGATAGGCAGTTTCATAATCAGCACACCATGCACGAAGGAACAAGGGCACAATATGATTACTGTATTTTTAGTTATTTGGATTTTTCATCAGGTTGCCGTGTTCTAGATTGCAATGCCAACTTCAATATATAAACACAGAATTCTAGGACGAAAACCACACTGTGGACAGTACACATTATTATTTCAACAGCTAAAGGTGTCTACATGCCCTTGCAGTTAAAGAACCATTGGTAAATACAGTATATGTTATATATCACATTAACTCGATTCCATGATGAGTCCATGCTCCATTCATTTATGTATGTTTTAAGGCTGAACTTTGGGGGGGGGGGGGTATTCTCCCTGCAGTGGGGTTTTCCCAGCACTGCAAGGGTTTAAAACTTGTTTCGGTCTAGGGGACTCAAAATATTTTTTACCTGATCTTCCACTCACCTAGGCTGTAAGACCAGTCCCTGCAGCCTCTTTTCCCCATGTTCCAGGAGACGCCCCTTCCACTTCAAGAACTCACAGTCTTGAATTGGATATGAGGGGGCTGAAGGACATTCCACTGATGGAGCAGCCCCACTGCAAGGAAGATTTTTTTCTTTACCTGGAAATGGGCTTTAAATTACCCAGGACTCAAACTAAGAGTTTAATACAATATAGAGTATATAAATCAAATTTTTTAACCACCTGATTACTTTGCACTTAAACCCCCCTCGTGACCAGACCAATTTTCAGCTTTCGGCGCTGACGCACTTGGAATGACAATTGCGCGGTCATACAACACTGTACCCAAATTACATTTTTACAATTTTTTCCCCACAAATAGAGCTTTCTTTTGGTGGTATTTAATCACAGCTGGGGTTTTTATTTTTTGCTAAACAAATAAAAAAAGATGGAAAATTTTAAAATAAAATAAAATCATGTTTAATAGTTTGTTATAAAATTTTGCAAACAGGTAATTTTTCTGCTTCATTGATATGCGCTGAGGAGGCGGCACTGGTGGGCACCGATAGGTGGCACTGGTGGGTAGGGATGAGCCGAACACCCCCCCGTTCGGCTCGCACCAGAACCCGCGAACAGACCTAAAGTCCGTGCGAGCTTTAGAACGCAATTAGTTATAATGGATGCGAACGCTCGAAATTAAAAGTGCTAATTTTAAAAGCTAATATGCATGTTAATGTCATAAAAAGTGTTTGGGGACCTGGGTCCTGCCCCAGGGGACATGTATCAATGCAAAAAGAAGTTTTAAAAACGTCCGTTTTTTCAGGAGCAGTGATTTTAATAATGCTTAAATTGAAACAATAAAAGTGTAATATTCCTTTAAATTTCGTACCTGGGGGGTGTCTATAGTATGCCTGTGAATGGGCGCATGTTTCCCGTGTTTAGAACTGTCTCTGCGCAAAGTGTCATTTTTGAAAGTAAAAAAGCTATTTAAAATCACTCGCGGCTAATGTTAATTCACGGCTCCCGTAATACAGAGAACAGTCATTCATTGAAACTCATTCATAAAAAAAAAGTCATTGATAAAAAATAAAAAAAATGAAAAAAAAAAAAAGCGTAGGGGTTCCCCCAAATTCAATAACCAGGCCCTTCAGGTCTGGGATGGATATTAAGGGGAACCCCAGCCAAAAAAAAAAAAAAAAAAATGGCGTAGGGTCCCCCTCAAAATCCATACCAGACCCTTGAGGTCTGGTATGGATTTTAAGGGGAACCCTAGCCCAAAAAAATGGCGTAGGGTCCCCCTCAAAATCCATACCAGACCCTTATCCGAGCACGCAACCTGGCAGGCCGCAGGAAAAGAGGGGGGGACGAGAGCGCCCCCCCCTCCCGCCTGAACCGTACCAGGCCACATGCCCTCAACATTGGGAGGATGCTTTGGGGGTCTAAGACCCCCAAAGCACCTTGTCCCCATGTTGATGAGGACAAGGGCCTCTTCCCCACAACCGTGCCCGGTGGTTGTGGGGGTCTGCGGGCGGGGGGCTTATTGGAATCTGGAAGCCCCCTTTAACAAGGGGACCCCCAGATCCCGGCCCCCCCCTGTGTGAAATGGTAAGGGGGTACTTTGTACCCCTACCATTTCACCAAAAAAGTGGCAAAAATGGTAAAAATGACAGGAGACGGTCTTTGACAATTCCTTTATTAAAATCTTCTTTCTTCATCCTTCGGTTTCTTCATCTTTTCCTTCCGTCATCTTCTTCCATCTTCTTCTTCCATTTTCTTCTTCCTCCGATCCGCTTCTTCTTGCGCTGGTCTTCTCATCCTTCTCGTCCGGCATCTTCTTCCGTCGGCATCGGTGTCGGTGTCTTCTTGGGCCGCTCCGCGCAATGGGAGGCTCCCGCTGTGTGAGGCTCCGCTCCGTCTGACAGGTCTTTTAAAACGGAGGCACCTGGTGACCCCGCCCCCCTCTGACGTCATGGGGAAAGCCATCATGGAATTCCCCATGACGTCCCCGTGCGTCAGAGGGGGTGGGGTCACCAGGTGCCCTCCATTATAAAAGACCTGTCAGACGGAGCGGAGCCTCACACAGCGGGAGACACCGACACCGACGCCGACGCCGACGGAAGAAGATGCCGGACGAGAAGGACGAGAAGACCACTGCAAGAAGAAGCGGATCGGAGGAAGAAGAAAAATGGAAGAAGAAGATGGAAGAAGATGACGGAAGGAGAAGACGGAAGGAGAAGATGAAGAAACCGAAGGATGAAGAAAGAAGAAAGAAGATTTTAATAAAGGAATTGTCAAAGACTGTCTCCTGTCATTTTTACCATTTTTGCCACTTTTTTGGTGAAATGGTAGGGGTACTTTTGTACCCCCTTACCATTTCACACAGGGGGGGGCCGGGATCTGGGGGTCCCCTTGTTAAAGGGGGCTTTCAGATTCCGATAAGCCCCCCGCCCGCAGACCCCCACAACCACCGGGCACGGTTGTGGGGAAGAGGCCCTTGTCCTCATCAACATGGGGACAAGGTGCTTTGGGGGTCTTAGACCCCCAAAGCATCCTCCCAATGTTGAGGGCATGTGGCCTGGTACGGTTCAGGCGGGAGGGGGGGCCGCTCTCGTACCCCCCTCTTTTCCTGCGGCCTGCCAGGTTGCATGCTCGGATAAGGGTCTGGTATGGATTTTGAGGGGGACCCCACGCCATTTTTTTTGGCTAGGGTTCCCCTTAAAATCCATCCCAGACCTCAAGGGTCTGGTATGGATTTTGAGGGGGACCCTACGCCATTTTTTTTTTTTTTTTTTGGGCTGGGGTTCCCCTTAATATCCATCCCAGACCTGAAGGGCCTGGTTATTGAATTAGGGGGGACCCCTACGCTTTTTTTTGTTTTTTTATCAATGAATGACAGTTCTCTGTGTTACAGGAGCCATCAATTCATTAGCCGCGAGTGCTTTTAAATAGCTTTTTTCCTGCAAAAATTACACTTTTTTGCAGGGAAAGTTCTAAGCACAGGAAACCTGCCCCCCTTCACAGGCCACCTATAGACACCCCCCAGATGTGATACTGCAATGCTGTTCTAACAGCACGCACACACATATCCCCAGAAATAAAGCAGATATTGTCAGCAGCCAGCAACACACTGACACGCTGACACTGACTGAAACAGAATATGCGAGGCCGCCGGCACGGCGGCCTCTTATACCGTGGGGCGTGTACTAAAGCCCCTGAGCTATAATTGGCTACAGGCATCCTGCCTGTAGCCAATTATGGCTCTCCTCGCTGCCGGCGCTGTGATTGGCCAAGCATGCGGGGTCACAGTGCATGCTTGGCCAATCATCAGCCAGCATTGCACTGTGCGGGCCGCAATGCATTGCGGGGCCGCTCGCATCACACGAATTTGATGCGAGCGGCCCCAATAGTTCTGGGCTCGCCGAGCGAGCGAACGCCCGGTGCTCGATTCGAACATGGGTTCGAATCGAACACCGGGCCCATCCTTACTGGTGGGCACTGATAGGCTGCACTGGTGGGCACTGATAGGCTGCACTGGTGGGGACAGATAAGTTGGTACTGATGGGCACAGCAAAGATGGCACTGATGGGCACGGATGGGTGGCGCGGATGGGTGGCACGGATGGGTGGCACGGATGGGCACTGATGGATGGCACTGATAGATGGCACTGATGGGCACTGATAGATGGCACTGATAGGTGGCACTGATAGATGGCACTGATGGGCACTGATAGGTGGCACTGGGCACTGGTAGGGGACACTGATGAGCACTGGTAGGGGACACTGATGAGCACTGGTAGGTGACACTGATGTGCAGCACTGGCACTGTGGGCACTGACATATGGCACTGTGGGCACTGACAGATGGCACTGGGGGCACTGACAGATGGCACTGGGGGCACTTTTATTAGCACAGGTTGGGCACCATGGACCCTGGGCATATTGCAGTGAGAGGGACTGATGTCCCTCTCACTGCCGCCGGTGATCGGCTTTTTTTTTCTCCTCGCACTGTCAGCGCGAGCAGGAAAAAAAGCCGATTACCGGCTCTGTTACTGTCACATGATCAGCTGTCATTGGCTGACAGCTGATCACGTGGTAAGGGGTCAGGATCGACCCCTTACTCGACCCCTTACTTCAGGGGGCACGCAGGCAGCTCGTTGCCGGGACGACGTCAATAGACGTCGTCCCGGCACATCAGATCCGCGCTGTAGCCGTCATTTGGCTATGGCGCGGATCTCAGGTGGTTAAAGCAGACAAAAACATTTTTTTTATTATACTTTACTTTCAACTCAAACGAGTTTCATAGGTTGTAAATGTTAAAGTGCCAGTCCACTAAAACTGATATTTAATTTTTTTTGGTAAATGTTGGATAGCTAAACCATCTGGAATTTCCTTATATCTCTAAAATTCTATAGGTGGGATTTGTGTGCTTGAGGTTCTAGGTCTGCACAAATGCTGTGGCCTTATGAGGGTCCCCTATCCTCCCTTTTGGATTTTAAATGTATTTTAATTATGAAGGACACCTTAGGGGATGCTGGAAAAACACAAAGTTGGGCACCCAAAACTTTGAGGGACAAGAACAGAAATGAACAGGAAGCTCTTGCTGTTGTAGCATCAAAGATATATAACATCCAGGAAATATAACAAAATAGCACCTACCCTAGAAGTTCAAATGCCTCGTTCCCTGAAAAATATATAGATAAATATGAAATGCATTAGCCCCAGTGATTTTTAAGGGGATCACCACACAATTTCCCACCAAAAAATATATAAAATCAGATACTTTATTACAGACTACAATTAAGAAACATTCAAAACAAGGAAATACACCTCCTTTTTTCGTTTCAATGTTTTTATTGAAGTTTTTCACAAGAACAGAAAAAGTACAATTGAACAGAATCTGTCATACAATGAGACACAGTAAGGATAATCATTTGAATAAAGGCATATGACATAGCAAAATAAAGCGGATGTCCACCCTACAAAACAAAAAACAAAAAATTGCATTAAAATGCTTCTAAAAATGTGAAAAAAATATAGAAAAAATATATTTTTTTACTTACCAGAAATGGCTGTCGCTAGGCAGATCGTCCTAATCTGCCACTTCCTACACCACAGTGATCTTCAGTCTTCTCCTCCTCGCGTTGTCTACTGGGGAAGGTGGCACGGTGTGTACTGGGAACTGCGTGTGTCAGCTCATGCGCAATAGATAACAGGCAGTGAAGCCACTAGGCTCCACTGCCTGTTTCCCTCACTTCAAATGGCGATGCCGGGACCCGATCCGATGGACGAATCGGCCTCGGGCGGCCGACAACCCAGGCACCCTGGACAGGTAAGTGTGCTTATTAAGAGTCAGAAGCTACAGTGTTTGTAGCTGCTGACTTTAAAAAAAAATATTTTTTAACCGGACCTCCTCTTTACCAGACATAGGTGAACCGTATAAACAATACTAAGTACTAAGTAAGGGGAGACAACACACCCCACTTTTAAATTCAATAAGTTTACCTGTGGAATAACAATATAAAAGTAGTGGTACACAACACAGAGATGGTGTAGAAAATCAGTAGTAACATGTACAGTTTTATAAAACCAGATGCCGATTTAATAGTAGACCATTATGTGATACTGTATTTGTCTGCCCAGTAAGACCAGCAGTTGTCAAATTTACTGCAGCTCAGCGAGTTGATCGCTAGCAGTCTCTCATATGTTTGCTTAAGGTATTAATCTCCAATATGTTTGGAGAGTCTTGAGAATTCCACTTCTTAAGAATAGTATTATGTGCTGCTAGTAGTATATGAGTAACCAATTGTCTCATGGGGGTTGGATATGTGTCTATTACTAGACTTAAGATAGCAAGTCCCACGTTGGGATGGCTGAGTATTCCAGTAATTGAAGCTAGTAGGTGGAATAATTGTCTCCAGAAGCTGAAAAGGCTTGGGCATCACCACAGAATATGCAGTAGGTTGCCTACTTGCCCACAATTGCGCCAGCAGTTGATGGATTTGTTAGGGCAAAATTCAGCTAGTTTATAGGGTGTATAATGCCATCTGTGTGTGATTTTAAGCACAATTTCCCAATAATTACTGCATTTTGAAAATGTATGTATGTCGACTGAAGGGCTATTTGCCACTGTTTTAGAGGGTAGGATTTGTTCAGGTAATTTTTGTAAGGGAGGTCGCTTTTGGAGAGAATTTTTGTTGTGCACTATGTTGTAAAAAATGAGATTCCTTTTCACTGGGGAATGTGGGAGGAGAGAAATTTCCAAGCTCCAGTATTTTTGGTAATGGGTGTTTGGATAGGAAGTGCAGGAGGCAGAGACAGGCAAAATGGGTGTCACTCGGGAGATGGAATTCTTCCCTCAGGTGTTCCCAAGTTTTAGGCTTGGCGTTAGAGAAGAAGTCTTGTATATTATTCAGGCTGTTTAATTTGAGTGGTTTTGTATACAAGAAGGGGACAATGGTTTATATGGCTTGAATAGATAGTGTTGGCAATGTTATCTGTGTGAGATGTTTAGGCAGTTTAAGTTGGAATCGCCATTCCTTTATGGACGCTGCTATTGGAGGGAGAAGGGAAGATGTGTCCCACAGCCTCCAGGAGTCAAAAAATCAGGTGAAAAAACTATCTCGATGTCCAAACATAGCAGTTCATCATCCTTCCTAAACCAGTATTGCTATTGTTCTAATAGTGCTGCCAAGTAATAATCATGGATGTCAATCATCCATACCCCCAGCATATTTATGTTTAACTAAGTTTGTGTGGGCACATCTCGGCTTTTTGTTTTTCCAGATAAAGTTGTTCAGTAGACCCTTCAGGGAATTTAGGTGTTGTGCTGGGACAAGGATCGGGAGCAACCCCATCAAATCATTCTCTGCAGCTATTACCTTTTGTACCACCACCCCGTCCCTTTAGAATGTAAGCTCTACGAGCAGGGCCCTGTACCTTTTGTATTGAACTGTAGTGTAATTGTGTTGTCCCCCCTATACATTGTAAAGTGCTGCGTAAATTGTTGGTGCTATATAAATCATTTATAATAATAATAATATTATAACAATTGGGATAGATAATTTTAAAGGCTGCTAGCCTACCTGCCCATGAAAGTTCATGGTGAGACGAGTTAAAGTTGGCTTTTAATTTTTTGCATCAGGGGAGTATAGTTAGTCTAAATTAGGGAGGCTGTTGAGGCTGTCAGGGTAATACCCAGGTACGGCACAGCCTGAGAGCTACAGGTAAATGGCAGTAGGTCTTGAAGATGCCGTTTAGTGTTGGGTGGAATTCCTAAGTCAAGTATTAGGGACTTGGAGAAATATAATTTGGAGTATAAAATAGAGCTGAATGCAGTTAAGGTTTGGTGTGCTTGGGGTAATGACCACCTAGGGTTAGTTAGGAGAAGGATGACGTCATCCACAAAAAGGTTAATAACATGTGATCTACAGTTGAACTGAAATGCTGTTATTAGGGGGTTTGGTGGATGGCCTCCACCAGTGGCTCTATTATAAGGTTGAAGATAGAAGGGGATAGTGGACATCCCTGGTAGGTACCATTTGATTTGTTTAATGGTTTAGAGAGAAGGCCAGAAGGGTCAACCTGGGCTGAGGTGTAGGAATAAAGAGCAAGAATTGCTGTCCTGATGGGGCCCTGAAAACCTAACTTTGTTAGTACACTTGACATATATTGCCAATCAACTCTATTGAACATCTTTTTTGCGTCAATAGATAGTAGCAGAGAAGGCGTTCAAGTTTTTTGTGCATAATGTATAACATTTAATATTCTCCTGGTTGCATCTAAAGGTTGCCTTCCTTTTACAAATCCCATCTGGTCTTTCAGTATTAGAGAAGGCACGATAGTGGCTAGGTATTGCGCTATTAGTTTGGCATAGATTTTGACATTAGAGTTCAGGAGTGATAATGGTCTAAAATTTGCTGGGGTGACAGGGTCTTTCCACAAAGGTTACCACATATGCTTTTAACATCTCTTGGGGGAAGGAAGAGGTCTGTGCTGCTGCCGAATATACGGCAATTAGATGCAGAGTAATTAACATGGTAAAAATTTTGTAATACTTGTTTGAGAGATCATCAGGTCCCGGAGACGTACCACTTGGAAGAGATTTTTCACTAGGGGTGAATGGAGAGTTTAGTTGTGAAAGCTGTGATTCTGACAGTTTGGGTAGTTTTAGTTTATCTAGAAAGGCAGTGATATTTTAAGTGGATGGTTGGGTGTGTGGGGGTCATTTTTGAGATTATATAGTTACATAGTAGGCGAGGTTGAAAAAAAAGGTTGAGTGCCTCATGGAAATCTGCAAACTGATCAGCAATTTCCTGGGGGTTAATTATCTTATGTTTGGTAATAGGTTGGATCAAATATTGGTCAAATCCTTGACATTAGTTGAGCTGCCTTAACCCTGTTGGCCAGGAGTTTACCTGCACGGTTCGCATTAGCGTTAAAGGTTAAGCTTTAGGCATGTTAGGCGTGTTAGGTGTTTATCGTATTGTTGCATTAGTAGGATTCTCAACTGTTCTCTTTGTTTCTGAGGAGCGGTAGTTATTGTAGGAGATGGTGACAATTTGTTGCTTGTGTCTAAGCTGTGAATTTCTGCAATACCTTTGTTAAGGTGTAGATTACAGTTCGACCTGAGCATGAGTTCCGGCCGAACCCAGGGACCTGGGTACATCATCTGCTAGGAATGATGGTTTCGGCCCCCTGTCATCCATGAGTTCTAGGGTCGATAATGCAGGTGCGATAGTTGAAAACATTTCTTGCATGTATTGGGGAAACTAGGTAGCAGTTTCAGGTATGCCTCTAATTTTTAAGTTGTTTCTCCTAGACTTATCTTCCAGGTCTGCTAGTTTGTCTTTTATCCATAGAATACCATTGTATTAAAGGATTAAGAATATTCTCCCATAGATTTCTCTACATAATCGATCCTGTCTCCCAGAACCTGAACCTCTTCTTGGCATTTTTTAACTGTGGAGATCATATTGTTATGTAGTGATGCTCTAAGTGACATTAGCATGTCCTTCAGTGCTGTGTCCAACACTGGCTGGCAGGATGCTGGAAAGCCGGAAAAGGGGTCAGCTGTAACAGAGGTGTTGGGCCCTTCTAAGAGCTGTGGTCCACTCACCTCCATGTCTGGTCCCCAGTGTCTCCTTCCTGGGGATGTTGTACGTTGCCTGGACTTGGCATTTTGTACGTTGCCTGGACTTTTTTTACTAGTAATGATGGCTATAAATATTCACTGCCACTGTACTAATGACACTGGGAAGGGGTTAAACATCTAGGGCGATCAAAGGGTTAAAGGTGCTTTTACTAAGGGAAGTAATAGATTGTATTCCCTTTGCAGGAAACAAATCCATTACTTCCCCACTAACAGGACAGAGCTCTGCCTTGTTTACATAGGCGGAGATTTGTCCTGTGTGTCTTTGGACAATCGTCAGGTGCTGGCGGACATCTATTGGTCGGCACTTACTCATCAGCATCTGCTGTGTTTAATCACAGCATAGCTGGTTCGCCGGTGGCGCGTGCCCCCTACTCGAAAGTGCCGGATCACATGCCGGGTCACGTTCCAGCATTTCTGTTATAGACTAACAGCTGTCGCTCAGTTGTGCATGAAGTGCATGAAGTGGTTTTAAAAGGCTGGAGGTGATTGCCAGCACCAAAATACTAAAAGGATTAAAAAAGGTAAAACAATGTTTTATGAGAAAAAAAGTGGCAATTGTTTAAGTTGTAGCACACTTTAGCAAACTAGATATTATCACTGGCATATGATCAGCAATGACAATTTGAGTGGAGAAGGGAGATGCTGTACGTAGAAGGAAAAAATGGAGAGAGATTTTAAAAGCAGAAAACAGGGAGCGTTATTTTGTGTTCGATTGCTGCCTTTACACAAATTGCCAAATGCTGTTGTACACTAACACTTTTGGAGCAGAATGTGTGTTCTAAATGAAAAGAGAACATTTGAATTTAAATTGGTACCTTTTATTGGCCAATGCAACAGACAGAAAATGTAAACTTTAAAAAAATGTTAGGTTTTTAAATTAGGTATTATAGTATTAGTTTAACATGAAATGTTCTGGTTATATTGAAGCAGTATCACATGGGTTAGTACTGTTATTTCACATTTATTACAGTAATTTGGGCTCCCAGCATACTGTAGTTTATTGAAGTGCTAAATAATAATATCATCTACTATAGTATTTTTGGTTGCCACTCTGCTGTTTAAATTAGCATTTATGTATTTCTTTTTTTCATATTAAAATGTATTGAAACAGTGAGTGACAGAAGATAAGTTGTTGCAGTGTTTGCAGTGTTATATAAAAGAATATAGAGTGTTATTATACTGAAGTAGGCATAATGAAATTAGGCAAATCATGTTTTTCATTCTCCTGATATAAGCACCTAGATTTGTCTGATCTGCAGAAAATCATGCAGAAATCATGAGTCATGAATTGTATGATTTTTTGCAGATTGGTCAAATCTGTTTGCATATGTTCAGGACAATGAAAATATTATGGGGTGGTGGACCAAAAAAGTCCTGATGCAAAGAGAATGACCAGTCAAACCATTTCTGGAGTTGCTTTAACCACTTCCCGACCGCCCCCTGTATATTTACGTCGGCAGAATGGCACGTACAGGCAGAATCACGTACCTGTACGTGACATTCTTCCGGCGGTTGGGGGGTCCGATCGGACCCCCCTCCGCCGGCGGGGACGGTCGGGATCGCTTCAGGAGCGATCCGGGACGAGGGGACGGCCAGTGGTTTCTGGCCACCCCCTCGCGATCGCTCCTGGCCAATGAGAAACTTCCCCTTCCTGTCTATTGTATAGACAGGAAGGCGGAAGTGATGTCACGCTCGGTGCGCCGGTCTATGTGACCGGAGACGCCGAGCGGCGAACATGTACAGGTTAGTGCACAACACTACACTGACACCAGTACAGTTAGGCACATATTCCACCCCCCTGTCACCCCCTGATCACCCCCCAGATCACCCCCTCCCCCCCCAGTCACAGTGTCACTAATTGCAGTGATCATTTATTTACTGATCACTGCATTTAGTGTCAGTGTGACTGTAATAACTGTCAGGGCAGTTAGTTTTAGGTCCAAGGTAGCCCCCTACCCCCCCCTAATAAAGGTTTAACCCCTTGATTGCCCCCCAGGTAACCCTTTCACCCCCTTTTGCCAGTGTCACTAAGCGATCGTTTTTCTGATCGCTGTATTAGTGTCACTGCTGTCGCTAGGTAACCATTTTTTTTTTTAGGTAACCGCCATGTTTATATAGGTTCATAAATAGGTTTATAGGTCAGGTACCCCCATATTACAACCTAAATAAAGGTTTTAACCCCCTGATTGCCCCTAGAGTTAACCCTTTCACCAGTGATCACTGTATAACTGTCACTGGTGACGCTGGTTAGCCAGTTAGTTATTTTGTTATTTAGGTTCCCCGTCAGGTTTTTATATAGCGTCAGGTACCCCCATATATTACCTAATAAAGGTTTTAACCCCCTGATTGCCCCTAGTTAACCCTTTCACCCCCTTTTGCCAGTGTCACTAAGCGATCGTTTTTCTGATCGCTGCATTAGTGTCGCTAGGTAACCATTTTTTTTTTTTAGGTAACCGCCATGTTTATATAGGTTCATAAATAGGTTTATAGGTCAGGTACCCCCATATTACAACCTAAATAAAGGTTTTAACCCCCTGATTGCCCCTAGAGTTAACCCTTTCACCAGTGATCACTGTATAACTGTCACTGGTGACGCTGGTTAGCCAGTTAGTTATTTCGTTATTTAGGTTCCCCGTCAGGTTTTTATATAGCGTCAGGTACCCCCATATATTACCTAATAAAGGTTTAACCCCCTGATTGCCCCTAGTTAACCCTTTCACCCCCTTTTGCCAGTGTCACTAAGCGATCGTTTTTCTGATCGCTGCATTAGTGTCGCTAGGTAACCAGTTTTTTTTTTGTATTACTGTTACGGGTGACGCTGGTTAGTTAGCTTGTTTTTTATACTGTCAGGGCACCCGCCATTTATTACCCAATAACGGTTTAACCCCCTGATCGCCCGGCAGGTGATATCAATTAGGTTTTAGGGTCAAATAAGGTCTGCGTCGCCCCAGGTTAGTGCCAGTACCGCAAACACCCACGCGCAAAGCATACACCTCCCTTAGTGGCACAGTATCTGAACAGATCGATATCTGATCTGATCAGATCTATACTAGCGTCCCAGCAGTTTAGGGTTCCAAAAAAAACCGCATTGTTAGCGGGATCAGCCCAGATACCTGCTAGCACCTGCGTTTTCCCCCTCCGCCCAGCCCAGCCCACCCAAGTGCAGTATCGATCGATCACTGTCACTTACAAAACACTAAGCACACATAACTGCAGCGTTCGCAGAGTCAGGCCTGATCCCTGCGATCGCTAACAGTTTTTTTGTGGTAGCGTTTTGATTCAGTCGCTTCAGTCAGGAGCTTTTTTACCTGTGAATCTCAAAAAAATAAAAAAAAATAAAATAGTTGTCGTTTTATTGTTCTCTCTCTCACTCTATTCTCTCTCTATTGTTGCTCTTTTTTTTACTCCATTCTATTCTGCAATGTTTTATTATGTTTTATCATGTTTTATCACGCTTGCTTTTCAGGTATGTAATTTTGTTTACTGTGTTTTAGTGTTGAGCATTTTTTTGTTTTCAGGTGCGCCATTCAGTTGCAACGCGGATTTATTTATCTTGACAGCAACAGCGTTTGCTCCCACGATACATAAAGCCGCGACTCCAACGCTGTAGGAGGTGATTTCACCACCACAGTTAAAAAAAAGAGCATATATGCCGAAGCATGGGGGCAGCAGGGGGGGGAGGAGCGATTGGCTCCTAATGCCACGTACATACGGTCGAAATTCCGACCGTGTGTACACGGCATAACTTTTGCGGGAGGATGCCCCCATGCATCGGCATATATAAATGGTGCATGTATGCCCATCATTAGAAGTGGGTGGATGAAGGGAGGTATTCTAATGGTGGGCATACCCACCAATCAATCTCTTTTTTTCGTTCAGCCAAGAGGCTGCATGAAAAAAAAAAGATTACAATATATGTCCAGTATGTTGCTGGACTTTGAATGGTTATACCAGAATGATGCCTGCAGGTTTAGGTATCATCTTGGTATCATTCTTTTCAGCCAGTGATCGGCTTTCATGTAAAAGCAATTCTAGCGGGTAATTAGCCTCTAGACTGCTTTTACAAGCAGTGGGAGGGAATGTCCCCCCTCCCGGATATAAACCGCGCCATTGGGAAATTGGGAAAGCATTTTATCACACCAATCTTGGTGTGGTCAGATGCTTTGAGGGCAGAGGAAAGATCTAGGGTCTAATAGACCCCAATTTTTTCAAAAAAAGAGTACCTGTCACTGCCTATTGCTATCATAGGGGATATTTACATTCCCTGAGATAACAATAAAAATCATAACAAAGAAAAAAAATGGAAGGAACAGTTTAAAAATAAAATAAAAAAGCTAAATAAATAAAAAAAAAAACAAAAAAAAAAAAAAAAAAGCACCCCTGCCCCCCCTTCTCTTGCGCAAAGGCGTACACAAGCGTTGGTCTGGCGTCATATGTAAACAGCAATTGCACCATGCATGTGAGGTATCACCGCGAAGGTCAGATCGAGGGCAGTAATTTTAGCAGTAGACCTCCTCCGTGAATCTAATGTGGTATCATGTAAAGGCTTTTAAAGGCTTTTAAAAATGTATGTAGTTTGTCGCCACTGCGTGTTTGTGCGCAATTTTAAAGCATGTCGTGTTTGGTATCCATGTACTCGGCCTAAGATCATATTTTTTATTTCATCAAAAATTTGAGCAATATAGTGTGTTTTTTAGTGCATTAAAATAAAAAAAAGTGTATTTTTTCCACAAAAAATGCGTTTGAAAAATCGCTGCGCAAATACTGTGTGGAAAAAAAAAATGCAACACCCACCATTTTAATCTGTAGGGCCTTTGCTTTAACAATATATATAGTGTTTGGGGGTTCAACGTAATTTTCTTGCAAAAAAAAAATATGTTTTCATGTAAACAAAAAGTGTCAGAAAGGGCTTTGTCTACAAGTGGTTAGAAGAGTGGGTGACGTGTGACATAGGCTTCTAAATGTTGTGCATAAAATGCCAGGACAGTTCAAACCCCCCCCAAATGACCCCATTTTGGAAAGTAGACACCCCAAGCTATTTGATGAGAGCAATGTTGAGCCCATTAAATATTTTTTTTTTTTGTCCCAAGAGATTGAATAATGAAAAAAAAAAAATATATATATTTTTTTTACAAAAAGTTGTCACTAAATGATATATTGCTCAAACATGTCATGGGCATATGTGGAAATACACCCCAAAATACATTCTGTTGCTTCTCCTGAGTACGGGGATACCACATGTGTGGGACTTTTTGGGAGCCTAGCTGCGTACGGAACCCCAAAAACCAATCACCGCCTTCAGGCTTTCTAAGGGTGTAATTTTTTTATTTCACTTCTCACTGCCAATCACAGTTTCGGAGGCCATGGAATGCCCAGATGGCATAAAACCCCCCCCAAATGACCCCATTTTGGAAAGTAGACACCCCAAGCTATTTGCTGAGAGGTATTGTGAGTATTTTGCAGATGTCGCTTTTTGTCACAAAGTTTTGAAAATTGAAAAAAGAAAAAAAATTTTTTTTTTTCTTTACTTTCTTCATTTTCAAAAACAAATGAGAGCTGTAAAATACTCACCATGCCTCTCAACAAATAGCTTGGGGTGTCTACTTTCCAAAATGGGGTCATTTGGGGGGGTTTTGTGCTATTTTGGCATTTTATGGCCTTCGAAACGGTGATAGGTAGTGAGGAGTGAAATCAAAAATTTGCACCCTTAGAAATCCTGAAGGCGGTGCTTGGGTTTCGGGGCCCCGTATGCGGCTAGGCTCCCAAAAAGTCCCACACATGTGGTATCCCCATACTCAGGAGAAGCAGCAAAATGTATTTTGGGGTGCAATTCCACATATAACTATGGCATGTGTGAGCAATATATCATTTAGTGACAACTTTTTGAAAAAAAAAAAAAATCTTTTTTATTTTTGTCTTTATTCAATCACTTGGGACTAAAAAAAAAAATATTCAATGGGCTCAACATGCCTCTCAGCAAATAGCTTGGGGTGTCTACTTTCCAAAATGGGGTCATTTGGGGGGGTTTTGTACTTCTCTGCCATTTTAGCACCTCAAGAAATGAAATAGGCAGTCATAAATTAAAAGCGGTGTAAATTCCAGAAAATGTACTCTAGTTTGTAGACGCTATAACTTTTGCGCAAACCAATAAATATACGCTTATTGGCATTTTTTTTACTAAAGACATGTGGCTGAATACATTTTGGCCCAAATGTTTGACTAAAATTGAGTTTATTAGATTTTTTTTATAACAAAAAGTAGAAAATCTCTTTTTTTTTTTTTTTTTCAAAATTTTCGCTCTTTTTCCGTTTATATCTCAAAAAATAAAAATCACAGAGGCAATCAAATACCATCAAAAGAAAGCTCTATTTGTGGGAAGAAAAGGACGCAAATTTCGTTTGGTTACAAAATTGCATGACCGCGCAATTACCAGTTAAAGTAGTGCAGTGCGAAATTGAAAAAAGACCTCTGGTCCTTTGGCTGCCAAATGGTCCGGGGCTGAAGTTGTGATTATGAAACGTGTTAGTGTGTGACCTTATGGCGACCGGAAGTGATGCGTGCGTGTCACTATCAGGAAGGAACAGCCAGATACTATCAACGCAGTGGATGCAGTAGGTGGCAGATGGTATGCCATACTGATTGGTGATAACGCACATTTTTTTTTTTAAACAAAATGCCTGTTACAATTTATGTTGTGTAAGTGTGTTTTTTAAGGGGGTGGTCATCTTGAATAAACTTTTAAAATGGTATCACGCTATGTGGAGCCTTTTCTTACATGACTAAACCACCCTGGGCGATGAGCTGTTTGAGATAACCGGAACAAACGGGAGACACCTGGTGTGTTCAAGGCTTTTAAATTACAGCCGTTTGGTCAGTGTAAAGACTTAGGTGCGTGTGTTTCACGTGGTGTGGACTATGGTGGATGGTATACGCCTATCAATGATTAAGTAGAATCCTTCACCTATCTTATCACCTATCAACATACTATTGATTTCTCATATGTCTTTACATGTGAATGCTGGTCCTATTTAATTTATTTGATTGGAGTACTGCTTTGAGTATTGGAACTTTGTCTATATGGACTAAGGACTTTTTTTACTTACGTGTATATTTATATTTTATTTAGGCAGCTGCTTGTATGTACATAGACTTACGTCATATACATCATATACATTATATATATGTTTTCTACATATATGTTTTGGGAACTTCATTTTTCCCTGAGCACTGAGTGGTACAATTAGGCCTTTTTAGACACTGAGATTATTAATGCTCCTTGCACTGCAACAAAACTGAATGACGTATGCTGCTTTTCCTACCTCCATTCTAAGATTTGCTGTGCAAGGACTGCAAGAGGCTCATAACTAGTCATATTCAGGTACTTTCACTGCTTGTATATAAAAAATAAAAAAATAAATTTAAAGCCTAAATAAAATTGCCCCTCCTCAGCAGATAAAGAATATAGTACTCATTTTTTCTGGGGGATGATCTAACAACAAGTGAGGTGAACACTACTCTGTGTTAGATTACTTTAAGGTTCTGTGACAGAAGTGCTGGAATGTGGACAGGCACTCCTCTGTCAATGCAAAGCATGACCAGCATCCACATTATCAGGGCCGCTGGTCCTGCTTTGTATATGATGACATTGGCAAGAGGGTGGGCAAAAAGAATAGTTGGAGACTGCCAAAAAGAGCATTATCAGGGTACCCCCTGTTACGAACCTGTGGAGAGGAAGACTGCATGACCATGTATTAAGATAAGCACTGCTCTGTGTTAGATAACCCCTAGAACATTTACTCCCTGGAGCTAATTTTTTTATTAGTGAATACCTAGCTGCATTAATATGTGGCTTTTTATCTTTCTGGTGTCTAGATTTAACAGTTGAATTACTTTGTCATCTAATAAAAATGGGTGACTTCTGAAGGTTTGAAGTGACCATGTTAAACAAAGTGTTTAAAAAAGCCCTTTGTGTTATGTATCATTCCTATATATTGCATGGACTTATTGAACTTCACTAGCTATTCACTTACAATTGTAACTGTTGAAAACCCACAGTGACTGGGCAGGATACACTTGGATGCATGTAATAGAAAAAGGTCAGTACAGTTAAACTGAACAGCCCATAGATCGATAGGGACTAGTCTATTCAAAGTGTGAAATATTATCTCTTTTTACCCACCTTGAAAAGAAATGACCCATAAATATATATACAGGTTTACTTTTAAAATAAAAACAGTTGAACTGGTTAATATTTTTACGTTACCTGGTTGATGCCAGCACCAAAATAAAATAGACCCATTATTCAATTCTTGTATTTTGGAGCTAACAAAAGGTATGTGAGTCAATGGCAATATGTTTTTCATTACCATTGTCTAGGTCACTACCAATATCTGATTACAAGTAACAACTGACACAATAATGCAACACAATGTCAGTGGCAATCATTTTTGTAATAATGTAATGGAAGTAGTGGAAACTTTTCCCAGAATACCTCAATAATCAGTAAAGTTGAGCTAGTACCATGCTGTTAAATGCAATGACTCAGCAGTTTGCCAGTGTACTGTACCTTCCAAATTTGGGGGGTACCCTAGAAGCTTGAACTAACAGTGAGCTGCTTGGTCAACTAAGCAGCATTTACTAATTTCATTTTCTGTACAGTTTATTTGTGAATTCTGTTTCTGGTTATATTGCATATTTAAAGCATAAATCTAAATGGAATGTACCACAGCAATGTTGTGCACTACTCTTTCTTTGTTACTCTCATTCTCTTTAATCTATCATCGCTAACCTCCTTTTGAAAATGCTGTTTGCTTGACTATAATGCTTACCCAATGGCTTTTAAAGACCTAAAACAAGCATACAAAGTGATTTCAGAAAATCTGTTCTGCATAGGTTTGTTGGATCAGTGACTTTAATAAAGTATGTGATACCTAAGAAAAAGGGTCAGGAAGACAGCCAGATAACTAGCATCTTCAGATCTTCAGCTTTTTATATTTCTTCTAGCAGAGGTTACCTTTATTCTGCTTAAAGTATATGTTATCCCCAACTTTTCATATTTTTGTGCATGTGGTACCTTGTACTTGTATTAAGAAGTACCCTGTTCTCTTTTGCTTCCTTTATGTAAATTACCAGGAAGCATTGTTTCCTTTGTGTGAAATGCCTGGTGATCCTGCCAGTCCCCCAGCTTGCCTATTTCAAACTCACTAAGCTAGGCATGGAAGCTCATCCATCTCAGTGTGGTCAATTTTCTTGTTTGTGTTATACTGGGGAGCTCAGGCTGTCTGTTCTCCAATGGTTAGACTTGTGCTGACACACCCCAATGCACAGCTCTTCACTCTGAAGATCATTGTACTGCTATGTTGCTGCCTCCTGCTGATACATCCTCCTGCAATTTCCACCCCAGCTCTCCAAGCCCCTTATGAAGCTGAGAACAGAGGTCATGTAATGACTTTCAAATGCACAGCAAAACGTTGATGTATATATAAAAACATTATAAATACTTTATTTAAATTTTTTTATATATTGTAAATTTATTGGGTTGTTTACATACATTTTAAAGCATTTGTAAAGCCCAAACTTTTTTGTTTATATCATTTTGAATAGATTAAAGCATGAATAGAATTTCTGTTATGTTTTAGAGATAGAGAAGGAAAATCTCTCTAGGGGGGAGCGATAGAAATAAAACTTGACAGAGGTCCTAACCCTTTCCCACCCCATCCAAAACGAATAAAAAAGGTTTTAACGTTAGATATTCTTTACTTGTCAAAATGGGGGGGGGGGGGGATAATAAAACTGATTACTATCTTCTACTTGTAGAAATTACTATTATCAGTATGTTCCAGTTTGAAAGTAATTTGTACGGCAGTACTGCCGTAGTTCAGAGCTATATAGAACAAAATCCATTATCCTTATTTTGACCTTAATTAAGTAAAAGAGCATTAAGAGGATAGTAAAGTACATTCAATGAAAAGTTAAATTGCAGAATAGCTGTGAACTAAAGATATTTTAAACTTTGAAAAATCTGTAGCATTTTCACTTTTTTTCCTTTTCAATTCCCATTAAACTAAAAGCAGGATTATTTTTAACTGTTAATCTAGATTGCTATTTTAAGGCTAAAGTAATTTGGAAATATAAAACAAACTGACCCCTGGAAAGGATGCTCACAAGGCCATAGACATATCACTGGGAGAAATGTTCTTCTAATTAGGCCTAACAAACTGTATGTAGGAATGTGCTATCTTAAAGGGTCCTGCCGGAACTGATATTTCACATTTTGGTAGAATAAGTCTTTCACTTTGTTCTTAGTTTTCTTGGAGACTTTCGCTGACCTTACTCTTAAATTTCCAGTTCTGTCCCTTCTTATTATGAAGTCTAATACCCCGTACACATAAAGCTCAAATTCTACCAGCAAAAGTCCCATGAGAGCTTTTGGTCCGAAAATGCGACCGTGTGTATGCTCCATTGGACTTTTGCTGGCGGAATTCCAGCCAGAAAAAGATTGGGAGCATGTTCTCAATTTTTTGTTCGGAAAAAGTTCCGATCGGAAATTCCGATCCGATGCGCTAAATTCCTACGATGCGCTAAATTCCTACGCATGCTCAGAAACAATTTGACACATGCTCGGAAGCATTGAACTTAATTTTCTCGGCTCGTCATAGTGTTGTACGTCACAGCATTCTTCATGGTCGAAAGTTCAGCAAACTTTTGTGCAAGACAAGCTTGAGCGGGATTCCGTCGGAAAAACCATCCAAGATTTTTCATGTGTACGCGGCATTACTCTACCTTCTCTTCTGCACTCTCACTCAACTCTTTTTGTTAAAGTCCCTGAATTTCACTTGGTCTTAGCCACTAGCAGCCCTCACACTTGTTTGGGGTATCCCTTTAAATCCCTTTAAATCCATACCAGCCACAAAGGGTCTGTTATGCATTTTAGAAGGGACACACATTTTTTATCATTCTTGCTGTAGGATGTGCTATAGCAAATGTGACATTTGTAAATTATACAGTTAAAATTGCCAGCAAATTACATTTCATTGTCGTACTCTATTGTTAAAAAAGCAAACAAACAAACAATTTTTTTTTTTTAAAAGTACACCTATGTTTCCAAAGGTCCCCCAAAAATACATAGCAGACCCTATGTGCCATAAAAAAATCAGCAGGGAAATGTCCTTTGCAGGCAATTTAAAACACTTTTTTCCATAAATGCATTTTTTTTTCTGTACATCACATAGATGGACCCTTCACAGGAATGATTATTGGCATGATATTTAAGGGAATTTATGTATTCAAAACAATTCACTAATCCCAGATGAATGGAATTTAAAAAAATGTTTTAAATGTTTTCGACATGCCTATTGAAATGTGCATTTTTGATTTGACAAAATGAGGTTCAGGTTCAGCATTCAAACATGCATTCAGCATTTGAAATTCACCCAACTCCACTAACCAAATCCAGGGCAGTTTTAGTCTCTGTAGAGCAGGGTTTAAAGCCCCATACACACGGTCGGATTTTCCGATGGAAAATGTCCTATCGGACAATGTTGTCGGAAATTCCGACCGTGTGTAGGCTCCATCGGACATTTTCCATCGGATTTTCCGTCGGACAAAGTTTTATCTCCTGCTCTCAAATTTTCCGACAACAAAGTCCTATCGGACTTTTTCCGATCGTGTGTAGCGAATTCCGACGGACAAAATGCCACGCATGCTCAGATCACATTACAAGACCCAAGCTATTGGCTACTAGCCTCTACGTAGTCCCGTCGTAGGCAACAAACGTCACCACGTTCAGAATGATCGGATTTTCCGACAACTTTGTCCGACCGTGTGTATGCACACACCAGTGTCGGACAAAATCCGTCGGAAAAAATCCGATGGATTTTGTGGTCGGATTTTCCGACCGTGTGTACGGGCCATTAGAGTGAGAGAAAAAAGCGCAAGAAGTCAATAGGTTTATGCGCTAACACGAAGCATGCCATGCTGATGGGGGTGAAAGAGATGAGCTCATCCCTGTGTTGCTTATCCTTTTTACTGTCCAATAACAGGCTGGGGGCAAGTCCAGGACAAGCTGACTCAGAGGAAGTGGGTTGAATGATGCTGCCCATCAGACTGAGAACATCTAGCAGCAGAAAAAAAAAAAAAAATAGAGCAAATATTTGGATTGAAGATGAATATTGCTGCAAAAGCTCATTGTGTGTTTTTTATCTTTTAATAAGCTATTTGATGTAATCTTGTTATTTTTAGCTGGGGTTTTACTTTAAGAATGACTTTCACCTATGCATACATTACCACGCGATAATCTGCATTGGCAAACATTGTGAACATGTGTTTTAGCAGTGCACCTGAATTTTTTAATGCCCCCATGCACATTCACATAGTAAGAAATGCACCTGAACCTGTAATGCACCACAGTGCATGCAACTGACAAGACATGAGCTGTATAGCATTGGAAAAACAAGAGTTAGGTATGTTTTTTTTAAGTGAGAACACTCAGTAGAGATACAAATGGGCAAATTAATAAGCATAACACACACTGATGGATCAAACTAAATGCTTGCATGTAAATGGGTCTTAAGTGGTTGTAAGTACTGTAGCTCCAAAAGACGTGGTATGTCAACAAGTATTGTAACGTTAACATGTTTTAGTAAGTTTGCTTACTTGCTTGCTGTTTTTATAATGCCTTTCTGTTTATTTTTAAATGGCATACAATACAATACTTAGATTCAGAATTTGGTTTAAATGACCTAACTGCATATTTATTTTATCATTGAGAATTTAGATATTTATTAGGCAGGTATTACCATATATTCTTTTGTCAGTATATTGATGTATGTCATACTTTTGACTATACAGTAATTGGGGTTAAAGGAATAGAAACTGTTCATTTAGGGCTCATTCACACCAGCAGTGTTAGGATGCATTGCCCAAAGCAGTCCAACGCAAGGATAAGGCAAATAGCTTTATTTCCTGCAAGTGGTTGTAAGCTGAAAACAAAATATTATTATTATTATACGCGATTTATATAGCGCCAACAGTTTACGCATCGCTTTACAATGTATAGGGGGGACAACACAATTACAGTACAGTTCAATACAAAAGGTACAGGAGAAAATAGAACTAGTACTTTTTCTCAGCACGTCGTGATGCACTGTAATGCATCACAACACGCAGCAGTGCATAATAATAGCATACAAGTTAAAAAGGGGTAAAAAAATGCACTGCAACTCGTGTAGAAAATTCGCTCCAGAGCAGCACAACTCAAAACCACATACCAGCATGTGTGCATTATGCCTATGCCAATGCATGCACTACGGTTTGAACAAGCCCCCAGTAAAGTGAATGTTTACTTTGGAATGTGTATGTGCACTTCGCAAAGTAATTATTCATTCAGCTTGGTGAAGACTGTGATTCAGGCGTTCATTTAAATACCCAGTCACGTGCAAGAGAAATTAAAAAAATATTCTTGCATGTGATTGAATGATTTCCGTTAACACAGCTTCATCTTGTTAATTTTATTTAGTGTGACCTGTTTCAATTTTTTTAGCAACTCCATCCCATTATCTGCCTATAGATTATAACAGAGTTCCCCAGACTGTCCAGATACAGTATTTTCAGAAAATATATTACAGTCAAAGTTCTGGAACACTAGTAACTCCAGCAAGAAATGACTGATAGGCATACTTTAATTACTACTAAATGCTAATTGCTACTAATTTTTCCTAATGGCAGTATTCACTGATTTTCACAAAGCAAGCTAGAATAAATTGGGCTTTGTATCTCAGACCTAAGTGTAAAAAAGTTAAAGGAAATCTATAGCTTCTAAAATAACTATTTTTTAACAGAACACTTTTTTTCTCAGGAAAAAAAGTATTGCATATTATTTTTTTTACTTTTTATTTCTTGCAGGTGTACCTCAGGGATCTTTATCACATGACTGGTAGACTAGCCTAAGAACCCGCAGAGTCACTAATATGGCAGAAATGTATTTTCCCTTTTTATTATATAGAATTTTGTTCACAATATTAACCAACATTTCAGGGACTTGCAGGTTCCCAAGTCAGCAATGTGACACACTGGTTAATTGTTGCCCTGAAAAAGGGCCCCTGGGTGACTTTCTATATTTGACTATTGAAGAGATGTTTTTTCTCCAAGCATCCACTATTCTAAAATGTCATATGGCTATATAGATGGTGTGCTGCTCACAACAGAAATATTGCCAGACTATTGTTTATAGGCCCAGTAGCTGAAGATGAAATTTACATTTTATATATATTAGGGATGCACAGATACCGATATTGGTTTCGGTGCCGATACTAGCTATTTTCGTGAGTATCGGTACTCGCGAAAATGCTCCAATACCGGAAACCAATACCGAAAGTAACGTTGCTTGGGAGTGGACAGCCTCCTCCTCCCCTCGGGACAGTGCCATCCCCACATCCTCCTCTCAGTGCCATCGCTAGGTGCAGGCCCGCCCATCCTAACAGCCCACAAGCCTTGTCTCCTCGCTGCACACCTCCCCCTCCAGCTCTGACTCCCGGCCACACAGATCACTGGATCCAGTCTCTCTCTGGCTGGATGCTGAGGCAGATAACAGCGGTGCTCTCTCTAAAGATACTGTACAAGCGGTATACTGTTGTACTGAGCAGCAGGACTCTCTCCCTGTACCATGCATGCA
Source organism: Lithobates sylvaticus (assembly GCA_028564925.1). NCBI lineage: Eukaryota > Metazoa > Chordata > Amphibia > Anura > Ranidae > Lithobates > Lithobates sylvaticus. The sequence continues at coordinate 238,130,083 of CM053029.1, forward strand.
TTCCCTGGCTGTCTCCTGTACCATGTCTGCAGTCCCTGACTGTCTCCGGTACCATGCCTGTGGTCTCTGGCTGTCTCCTGTACCATGCCTGCAGTCCCTGACTGTCTCCTGTACCATGCCTGCAGTCTTTGGCTGTCTCCTGTATCATGCCTGCAGTCTCTGGCTGTCTCCTGTACCATGCCTGCAGTCTGACGGTCTACTGTACCATGCATGCAGTCTCTGACGATCTCATGTACCATGCCTGCAGTCTCTCACTGTCTCCTGTACCATGCCTGCAGTCTCTGATGGTCTGCTGTACCCATGCCTGCAGGCTCTGACTGTCTCCTGTACCATGCCTGCAGTCCCTGACTGTCTCCTGTACAATGCATGCAGTCTCTGATGGTCTGCTGTACCCATACCTGCAGGCTCTGACTGTCTCCTCTACCATGCCTGCAGTCCTTGACTGTCTCCTGTACCATGCCTGCAGTCCCTGAGTAGATCCTGGGTACAATAGGGCTGTTAGAGAGAGCTGACCGACATGTTTCGCCATACAATGGCTTCTTCAGGGTCAATGGATAGTTTTGTACCAAATGTAGGAAAAAAGTCTATGAAAATGTAAAAGACAAAAGTTTAGTTATATAGCTCAATCAGTGCATATAAGTTTAGTACGTAGGACCACATCAAACATGTCGCCACAAAGCCCTATAATCCCTCCCACACGCACAAACAGCCAGCGCTGGTCCCATAAAATCCCCTGGGGGGGCAAACAGAACGTACCCCTAAGCCGCTGGAACAGCCACTTAGTTCGCAGGTGTGGTCAAATACAATTTTCCATAAGGCGAGGAACTGTCGAGGGCCTAAAGGGAGCCTGGTAAAGTATAGCAGATAATAATACATAATGTAAAGTGGCAACTCAGAGAGTTAATTTGCCATGCATGGCTAACATAGCCTAAAGTTTTACAGGAACTTACCGCTATAAAATAAATGGATCATATATATGGAGCGCCAAACAAGGATAATCCTGGGAAAATCTTGTATGAAGATAATGAAAGGCCACTGATGGAACAACAAGAAAAAAACGATTTGAAATGTAATGAGTTTCAAGACTACATACATAGAATAGGGGGTAAGAAAGCTCACCTATGAATGATGTGTCTATTTAGATTGGGCTGAACGCTGAGAGCCTGAAGCCAGACTATTTGAGGAGTCAGCAGATGTCTGCTGTCAAAGGTTCAAGATTAATCAAGAGAAAGGAAACCAGTGGCTATGGGTAAAAGACATTGAGAAGTATAAGTCAGTATCAGACTAAGCTTGCAAAGTATGAGCAAGTGTAAAAGAAAAGAGGACTAAAAGCAAAAGTATCAAACCTGCATTAACAATAATTCCAACAGGAATGGCGCTCCAGTGTCCATCACCTAAAGTGGTGAAGACTAAGCAGACTTTATAGGCCCTCCACACCTGATCATGGTGAGCCATGATGAGGTGGCGGGCAGAAGAGCCGTTCACACATGCGCAGAAGCGCCGGCGCGTTTGCCTACAGTTCCCAGAATGCTAAGGGACCAGTGGATGCACGCGCCGCTCTGCGTGCGCGCACACAGATAGATCCAAGCTCAGGAGCCCTCCTGTGGACAGGAGGGGTACTGAGGGTAACAGACAACATAGGTCAAAAAACGAATGTGCTGATTCCTCTGGAAGGAGTGGAAACCAATGATTCCAAGGAAGGGAGATGGAAACAGAGCTGAAAGATACCAGATGGTGGTGGAGCACCAGGGAGATGTGGAGGCAAAGAGGCTAGGCGGGCTGCGATTGTGAGATCACAGCCCTGGGGTGCCCAAACAAATTCCAATGCGATAAAGGAATATAAATGACCAAAGGTGGAAAAAGCGAAGGTGGGGTTGCCAAGATCAAGCCGGGCCACGTTTTGTGCCACATAGTTGGCATGGGGAGAAAAAATGGGGGAAACAGCCACAGGCTATGAGGCGGGGGGAGGAATACCCCCTATTCTGTGTATGTAGTCTTGAAACTCATTACATTTCAAATCGTTTTTTTCTTGTTGTTCCATCAGTGGCCTTTCATTATCTTCATACAAGATTTTCCCAGGATTATCCTTGTTTGGCGCTCCATATATATGATCCATTTATTTTATAGCGGTAAGTTCCTGTAAAACTTTAGGCTATGTTAGCCATGCATGGCAAATTAACTCTCTGAGTTGCCATTTTACATTATGTATTATTATCTGCTATACTTTACCAGGCTCCCTTTAGGCCCTCGACAGTTCCTCGCCTTATGGAAAATTGTATTTGACCACACCTGCGAACTAAGTGGCTGTTCCAGCGGCTTAGGGGTACGTTCTGTTTGCCCCCCCAGGGGATTTTATGGGACCAGCGCTGGCTGTTTGTGCGTGTGGGAGGGATTATAGGGCTTTGTGGCGACATGTTTGATGTGGTCCTACGTACTAAACTTATATGCACTGATTGAGCTATATAACTAAACTTTTGTCTTTTACATTTTCATAGACTTTTTTCCTACATTTGGTACAAAACTATCCATTGACCCTGAAGAAGCCATTGTATGGCGAAACATGTCGGTCAGCTCTCTCTAACAGCCCTATTGTACCCAGGAGCTATAAAACTTTTGTAGACCCTTTTTTATCCAAACCCTGTTCTTTTTGTACCCCCTTGGTCCCCCAGCCATCTCTGAGTCCCTTGCGCCCCCATTTTTTGCTGGGGAATTGATATGACTGGCGGACCAATTCCAATGCATCCTTTCTCTTTGTATTGTATGTATATTGTATTTGGTGTCGGTTTTGCTTTTTAAATTGATTATTAATAAATTACTTTGTTATAATTTTTTCTCAAAAAGTTGCAAGTGTCACCTTTATTCTTTACCGCTATAGTCCCCTATCTCTATTCCTGCTCCTCCATCTACCATCCAACCCAGGACGAGGTATAATCTAATCAGAGCTCTCCTAGCCTTCCTCTTCACCCTGAAATACTTTGAAGTTGCTGGCTGAAAAATGTTGCATATTAAGAGTGTGTTTGTCCAGGGCTGGTTCCTGCAGATTAGGCTTATTTAAGGGCTAATTCCATCCCTAAAGGACTAAAGCCTAGTACACACTAGTAGTTGTTTCCCTTCAATCCTGCAGGGCTGACAGCTCAGGAGGAGCAGCTGTACTAACTATCTGGTGTTAGTACATCAATCTCCCCTGCTGTGCTATTGTTTTCTGACAGAGGGACGGCCCTTGGTTGAGGGTGCTGAGACGCGGAGACGATTTATTGACCTTTGACCTTTCTTGGTCATGTCCTATGCCGGGTGCAGTACACAGAGGCCAAATGTTAGCTGGTTTCTATTGAACCAGCTGATGTCGTCCGACATTCGGCCCATGTGTACTAGGCTTTAATCTTCTGTTCTTGTTAAACTAGACTTATATGGGAAATAGGGAGGTATCAGGGTCACAATTTATCTCAGAGCATCTACCAGAAGTGACTGCCACACATTTTGAAATGTGTTATTGCTGCTATCGCTGCAGAGATTTCCATGAATCCTAATTACCTATTTCCATTTTTTGTTATGTGCCTAATGGGCCCATGTTTACAGCAGTGAACTACACCTGTGTGCAGAGAATGGTGTTCTTGATGGGGATGTTTTAAATGACATAGGTGTTATTATGGTACTAGTAGTGTTTCACAAGGAAAAGTTTGATTTTAGGTTTCCTGGTTCTGGGCCAAAATGTAAACTAAATACTACAGCAAAGTTAATTCCATTAAGTGTAATTTTAATAATCACTCTGGTTTTATAACTTCATTATTTATAGTGTATTTGTATCAGAAATAAAACAGAAGGAAACAGTAGTAATGGCTGCATATCTTACCAGATCCCCATCTGCGCTGCTAAGCATAAATATGCCTTATTTGTGACGTCAGTCACTTCCGTTCAGCGTGATCCTCAGTATTAAGGATTGAGTGATATGTTGATTAAAAATGGAAAAAGCTGAGTGAGTTAAGGAGACATCTTTAGTAGTAATTACTTTGGAATGACAATCTTGCTGAATAGAAGAGATTTTGTGTCTCTGAATCAGCATAAGCGAGCATAAGTAGATTTGAGAATTACTGATGGCAGGATTGTATTCAGCTCAATGCTTAATAATATATATTTTTTTCAATGTCCTGTAATTTCAGTTGTGGACAAAGCACGCAGGATGAGATTAGAGACAATACCACAGTGTTCACAAGGATCCTGGATCGTCTCCTAGATGGCTATGATAACCGCTTAAGACCGGGATTGGGAGGTTGGTAATTGTTTTTAATTCCGCAATTGTGCTTAATCACATAATATCTACAAAGTTGCCAAAGCACATGTGACTGTACATGTGCTAAAAATGAATCACATAAGTGCACACATTCACAAATGTACTAAAATGTATACTTATCAGGGAAATGTATGAAGTGCAGTAGACCATAGCAACCAATCAAAACTAATTTTTATTGCTCTTATTAAAAATATACTTGACATGAGAGAAATATTGATGACATTTTTCTACAAGGAAAGCTTGTCTGACTGTGATTGGGGGCTGGAACAAGCATACAGCAAATAAAAGTCTGAAACAAGTTTTAAATGTATACTGTACATCTACATTTGTTGAGAGTCAGTGGCCCAGAAAAAATTTAAGCCGCAGCAAGGTAAGGATTGCAATAAAGCTTATGTCCAAGCTAAGGTAAATAAACCATTCACATGTATACATATGGTAGTTGTTTAACCTGACAAAAAGATTTGCATGCATGTCCATCTAGTCCTGAGATTTATAGAGCCCTGCCAGACAACACCACTAAGTTAGTTATCTGATATTCAAATACTAATGGTAAAGTGGCACTAAACTCTGTTTTAAAAAGAAAAAAAAAATTCTAGTATGTATTAGGCAGTCTCTTAACTCCTCATCTGAAATCCCCCACCAGCACTGTCTGCTTCTCCCCTCCTGTGTGTGCCCCTCATATCAAGCTGCTTGCTATGGGGGCACACATGCAGGCAAGCTCCCAAGCTATGCTGTTCGCATCCATAGATACCCACAGCGCAGCTTGGCCCAGCCCCCTGCTCCCTCCTAACAGGATTTGACTGACAGAAGTAGGAGCAAATGGCTTGCACTGCTTTAAATCTGTCCCGTAAGAAGAAGAGCAGAGACCAGCACTTCTGTAGCTGGGCAGAATGCTGGATCAGGAGAGGGCTCAGATAAGTATTAGGTGGGGGGAAGGAACAAGCAGTAGGACATTTTTACCCTAATTCCAGGAATGCACTATGGTAAAAAAAAGTCTTAGCCGTATGACCACTTTAAAAAACCTTCTTTTGATCTCAGCCTCCTTCAAATCTCCAACCCTCTTCTGATATCCTCTGACTTCCTGTTAAATGGTGGCTACGCTCATTCTTCATGGTCCCACTGAATGTATAAATCTAGATACCCTCTCTTGCTTGCTCTTGAAATAGACTAGGCACCATAGACTATGGACTATGAGATTTTTAGTGCGCAAAGTGCAGTGCACATGGCTGCGACTGACGTCCACTGCTCCTTCCAAACAGGCACAAGTGAGAATGGAAAGAAAAATAGAATACAAGACCAATAGTAAGTGGATGTGTATGGCTTATTTTTGGAAAATAAGGAGATTGTTCAGTGTCACTTTAAGGAACACAGCTAAGTCACCTCTGCCCTCAAACTTTTATTAGACAGTGAAAGACCACCAGCAAATTGGTGAGCTTATGTCTCTGCTCTTTTCTCCTGATTTCTTGTTCCTTATCAGTATATTTACATGCAGTACACCTGATTATCTCCTAGTGCTTCCCTTCTCTTCCAAATGTTTCCTGCATTGGAGATCATAAGGGGGTAACATCAAATCCAGTAATTACACTGGTTGCATTTAAAAATATATTAATGGGCATTTTTTTATAAGCAGGTGGACCCCTTTCACACTGTTGCATTTTCCAGACGCTTTTGAGCTACAAATTCCTCCCCTGCTTTCACACTGGGGCGGTGCTCTTGCAGGACGTTAGAAAAAGTCCTGCAAGCAGTACTTTTGGGGCGGTGGAGGAGCGGTGTATACACCGCTCCTCCACTGCCCCTGCCCATTGAAGTGAATGAGCAGCACTGCCAAAGCGTCTGCAAAGCACTTCAGCAGTGGTGCTTTTTGGGCACTATTAACCCTTTCTTCGGTCGCTAACGCGGGGGGTTAAAAGCGCCCCTGCTAGCTTTACTGCTAATGTGGCCTGTTATAAGTGTGAAAGGGGTCTTAAGCTGACATTTACCAAACTATCGCTGCAGATGAATAATACATTTGTTTTAAAAGAGAGAGGGATTAATTCATAACTGAAATTCATCTTCACATCTTTTTAAATATTAAAGTGGATGTAAACCCTCACATAAACCCAGTGAAGTGAACAGCCTCAGAAGACACACAGAGATAAAACAAATCTCCCTACATAGGTATTACTTGTATATGTGTTTCCTTCAACTTTCTAGACTGTTTAGAAAATGCACATCTTGTTATAATTTTCTCTTCCTGTTCCACCACTGGGTGTGGATTCTTGGCATACACTGTGTGACAGCTGATTGGAGGAAAGGCACACACCCCCTATCCACATAGGCAGAGGAAGGAATAAATGTGCAGAGCTGTGTTGTTAACCACTTCAGCCCCGGACCAATTGTCAGCTTAAGGACCAGAGGTCTTTTTTCAATTTCGCACTGCACTACTTTAACTGGTAATTGCGCGGTCATGCAATTTTGTAACGAAACGAAATTTGCGTCCTTTTCTTCCCACAAATAGAGCTTTCTTTTGATGGTATTTGATTGCCTCTGTGATTTTTATTTTTTGCGATATAAACGGAAAAAGAGCGAAAATTTTGAAAAAAAAAGAGATTTTCTACTTTTTGTTATTAAAAAAAATCTAATAAACTCAATTTTAGTCAAACATTTGGGCCAAAATGTATTCAGCCACATGTCTTTAGTAAAAAAAATGCCAATAAGCGTATATTTATTGGTTGCGCAAAAGTTATAGCGTCTACAAACTAGAGTACATTTTCTGGAATTTACACCGCTTTTAATTTATGACTGCCTATTTCATTTCTTGAGGTGCTAAAATGGCAGAGAAGTACAAAACCCCCCCAAATGACCCCATTTTGGAAAGTAGACACCCCAAGCTATTTGCTGAGAGGCATGTTGAGCCCATTGAATATTTTTTTTTTTAGTCCCAAGTGATTGAATAAAGACAAAAATAAAAAATAATTTTTTTTTTCTTCAAAAAGTTGTCACTAAATGATATATTGCTCACACATGCCATAGTTATATGTGGAATTGCACCCCAAAATACATTTTGCTGCTTCTCCTGAGTATGGGGATACCACATGTGTGGGACTTTTTGGGAGCCTAGCCGCGTACGGGGCCCCGAAACCCAAGCACCGCCTTCAGGATTTCTAAGGGTGCAAATTTTTGATTTCACTCCTCACTACCTATCACAGTTTCGAAGGCCATAAAATGCCAAAATAGCACAAAACCCCCCCCAAATGACCCCATTTTGGAAAGTAGACACCCCAAGCTATTTGTTGAGAGGCATGGTGAGTATTTTACAGCTCTCATTTGTTTTTGAAAATGAAGAAAGTAAAGAAAAAAATTTTTTTTTTTTCTTTTTTCAATTTTCAAAACTTTGTGACAAAAAGCGACATCTGCAAAATACTCACAATACCTCTCAGCAAATAGCTTGGGGTGTCTACTTTCCAAAATGGGGTCATTTTGGGGGTTTTTATGCCATCTGGGCATTCCATGGCCTCCGAAACTGTGATTGGCAGTGAGAAGTGAAATAAAAAAATTACTCCCTTAGAAAGCCTGAAGGCGGTGCTTGGTTTTTGGGTTCCGTACGCAGCTAGGCTCCCAAAAAGTCCCACACATGTGGTATCCCCGTACTCAGGAGAAGCAACAGAATGTATTTTGGGGTGTATTTCCACATATGCCCATGGCATGTTTGAGCAATATATCATTTAGTGACAACTTTTTGTAAAAAAAATATATATATTTTTTTTTTTTTCATTATTCAATCTCTTGGGACAAAAAAAAAAAATATTTAATGGGCTCAACATTGCTCTCAGCAAATAGCTTGGGGTGTCTACTTTCCAAAATGGGGTCATTTGGGGGGGGTTTGAACTGTCCTGGCATTTTATGCACAACATTTAGAAGCCTATGTCACACGTCACCCACTCTTCTAACCACTTGAAGACAAAGCCCTTTCTGACACTTTTTGTTTACATGAAAACATATTTTTTTTTTTTGCAAGAAAATTACGTTGAACCCCCAAACACTATATATATTGTT